>JAQMCW010000005.1:14376183-14403461 GCA_030068335.1 Chrysichthys cranchii
TGTTACTGGCCTACAGGAACTAGGAGGCTACCTAAAATATTAGAATCCAATTCCATTCCACGCCTGAGAAATCATCGACTAAAGTTCCTTACCGGGTCATTTTTGACCCCTCCGTAGTCTAGTGTCTAGTTCTAGCACACAGCTAGAAGCAATTCTCACAGAATACACTGGCGTTCCCAGGGAATTCAGAATTGTTGTGATATTTCGTTTTAGAAAACGGGGCAGCATGCCTTTTTTCTTGACAATTGCTTTGCACAGGTGACAAGCGTTCAGCTGCATAAAACAATCTACTCTGTTAGAGCCACATGTCCTCACATTCTCATTCGCTTACTTCAAACAGATTGTATTTTCCATCCGACATTTTGCGCTAATGTTATTTCTCTGATTCAGACAGATGCTGGCTTGTCGTTAGTCATTACTCTCTCTTGAATCTTTTATTCATAAAGGACACCTCAAATAAAGATCAAAACCAGTAGTTTCTTGTGGTATTCTGCTTTGTCTTGCATGTATACACTTTGTGATTTATTGGTGATGCCATTTCTAGCCCAGCAGAACCCAGCTCCTCCTGTTCCTGCCCGGCAGCAGGAGATTGCCGTGAATAGGCAACAGCGCTACTTTCGCATCCCTTTCATCCGCCCCGCAGACCAGTATAAAGACCCACAGAATAAGAAGAAGGGCTGGTGGTATGCTCATTTTGACGGCCCCTGGATCGCAAGGCAAATGGAGCTGCACCCAGACAAACAGCCTATTCTACTGGTAGCAGGTAGTCAAGCTTTTCTGTGCAGCATTTTAAAACCCATCTTCTACACATAATGAGTTTTGAAATACCTTTCTGAAGACCACGCCTGAAGCTATACCTTCTGTCTAGTTAACGGTGTATAAATTCCCATCTCTCGCTTTTTCTCTATATGTGATATAGATTTTCTGCATCCGTGGTAAACCTGTTTATTCAAAACTCACTTTAAAGTCAGGCAGCTGTTGGATTCTGTTAATCAAATTTAAAACAAACAGCTACATTAGTGTCCGCTCCAAAACAGTTTGTCACGCTTTGTAAACATGGGTTTATCGAAAGTTTATGGGAAAATATGTTAATTAGCTTAGTCTTCTACTGAAAATATGAGAGTAACCAAAAATGTCATAATTTAGCAGTACCACTAGAGAGTCCTGTGAACAAATTTTAACTGAACATATTGCCATTTATATTGTTAAACATATCTGTTACGAATATATTGCCATATATTTAGGTTCACTAGAGTGGTAAGGAACCCTTACACAGTCATCCGTGACTTCTTGATGCACTGCGGAATTAATACAGAGACCAAAATCTCTGAACCATTCATTAACATGGGGAAGATTAGAGACCCAAATGAAATGAGACACAAGTGTGTTAACCTCAATAAATCAGGCTCTGCCTATTAAAAATACCTATACTGTTGAAAATGCCCATATCCCCTGTTAGAGCGGTCATTACATTTTAAAATAAGCCGAGCTGTTATGAACCTGCCTAGGTAAAGACATGCACCTAAAGTGAGGAGTCGGGTTAAAGAGGTGAACATTTCTCCAAGGATCACAATTGTAGATTTACAGAACATGGTAGCATTCAGGGGTCACCATGTGTCTAAATCTATCACTAGACACCACTTCAGTGCCAATGTACTGTTTGGAAGGAATCCTTTTCATTCATCTAACCACAAACATAAGTGCTTGGAGTACTGGAACTTTGACTGGAACTGGGTTCTGATGCCAAATGAGACAAAAATAGAGCTTCTAGGCAGTTTATCTCAGAAAAGAACCTAATAGTCACTGGTAAGTATGGTGGAGGATATGTGATGTTTGCTTGTCGTACCTTCATAAGATGTTGAAATTGTGTTAGTATACATGGCATCATAGACTCCAAGAAGTTGCAGGAGGTTTTAAATGAAATGAATGAAAAGAACGCAGAACGCAGAGTAGTCCACAAAAGTGAATCTGTGACTCTCTAGGATGTGGAGCTATTCATTATTGTGGACTACTCTGCGTTCTTCAATCTCAAGAAGCTGTTATTTTGCACAAAATACTAACTCCAGGGGTGTCGATAATCGTGACACATGATTTAGTTCAGTCAGTGGTTATACTTCTGTCACTGTTGTGTGAGATTACACCGATTAACCACAAAACACTTTTATAAACCTTTTTTTAATTTATTTATTTATTTTTTAAACCAAGGATGGCTATAAATCAGGAGCTCTGTACCATTACACTCTAGCAATCATAGGCTTGGGACGACACGGACGTGAAATCATGTCTCACCTTAGCTATATTTGTGTAGGTTTATCTGATTTTGCTAAGAGGAACAATACAACAACAAGCTCATGTTGGTTACTTATGCTTTCTGTAAAGTTTTGTTATTCATGTGAGATCAGGCAGAACCTGAGGCACTGCTGTGTTTTTGTCTCTACTCTGATTACCCATAAATGCACAAACCCTGTGGAAAAAGAAGTATTGCCTGTGAAAGGATAAATTACACAAATTAAGAGCTTAATTTACATATACCTCAGACTGAAGAATTTGTGAAAGGGTTCTGAATGAATGAATAGGAAACATGTCTATTGTGTCTGGGAATCACATACAGTTCCCTCTGAAAAGTACCAGAACAGGCCAAATCTTTTGTTGTTGCTATACACGGAAGGCATTTGGGTTTGAGATCGAAAGGTGAATGTGATGATAGATTAGTTATTTCAACTTTCACTTCCTGATATTTACATCTAGATGTGTTAAACAACTTGGAACACGGCACCCAGTTTTTAGGTGAGCAAAAGTATAGGAACAGATATTCTTAACATAATTAAAGCAACACTTTGGATAACACTTTGTTTGGATAAGGTATTTGGTTGCATATACTTTACTTGCAATAACTGCATTAAATCAGCGACCCACTGACATCATCAAACTGTTGCATTCTTCTTTTCTGATGCTTTTGTACCACAGATTCTTTCAGTTGTTGTATGTATTTTGGGTCTTCAGTCTTCTTTTCAGAAGGTAAAATGTATGCTAGAATGACAGTTGGATGAATAACAGTCTGGTGATTTACTTGGCCAGTCTGAAACCTTCCACTTTTCCCCTTTGCTGTGCTGGTGGTGTGTTTTGGGTTGTTGACTTGCTGATTGATGAGGTTCCTTCCAATTGCTTTGGATGCATTTCTCTGTATATTGACTGACAGAGCAATTCTGTAGACTTCTGAATCCATTCTGCTGCTACCATCATGAGTTACATGATGAATAATGATTAGTGAGCCCATTCTGGATGCAGCCATGCAAGTCCAAAGCATGACACTACCTCCACTATGCTTGACTGACGAGCTTGTATGTTTTGGATCATAAACAGGTTCTTTATTTCTCCACTCTAGTCAGCATTCCTATCACTTTGGTGAAGGTTAATCTGGATTTTAGAAGCATGTTCTAAATTGTTTAACAAATATCTGCTTTGTGACAATGTCCGTTGTTAAAATTGAATATCTAGATGTAAATTTCAGGAAATGAAATCTGAAATTGTGATCCTTCATCTCCGTTTCGTCTTTGGATATCAAACTCCATTGTCTTCAATTTATGGCAAAACAAAAGAATTGGCCTTGCCGTTTCAGTATTTGCAGAGGGAACTGTACGTGGTACAGATGACAGATTTAAAGATTTAGATATAGATTAAGCACACTTTAAAAGTGGCATACATGATTATCTAAAATAAAATGTTGTATGGACATCATGCTTGGCTGTCTTTTTCTAGAATGAGTGTACAAGAATGTGTGTTGTGCTGTGTTGTTAGGAAAGGATGATATGGAGATGTGCGAGCTGAGTCTGGAGGAGACGGGGCTGACGCGGAAACGTGGAGCAGAGATTCTACCACGCCAGTTCGAGGAGATTTGGGAGCGCTGCGGTGGGATCCAGTATCTAAGGAGCGCCATCGAGAGCAAGCAGGCTCGGCCCACCTACGCCACGGCCATGCTCCAGAACCTGCTCAAGTGAAGAGCAGCTTCAGTTCTCTGTAGCTCTCTGTCAATGCTTACTGTCTCTACTGACACATTAGTGCACCAGGGCTTAAGCACAGGGACGAATCCACATGCTCAGATGAGGAAGAGTTTATGACCAGTGTAGATTTTTTTTTTCCCCCTTCTTTTTTGAGATTGCGTCCTTTCCGTCAAATCATTTGTTTTTTGGTTGATATTAATTTTGCTGTGGTAATTAGCTTTTCTGATGCATGTTCATACAAGTATGAGCCGTGCGCTGCCTTAAAGATTTGACTGTTAATTTAAGGTGTATTTTGTTGGTCATCCAGTTTGTTCTTTTTCTATTTACATCATCACTGCGTAGTTTCCGTTGTTAGTGACGACTGTGGGTGTTCTAATTTCACTCTGTGCTCTGCTTAGGAAAAGTATTGTGCTTGCAAATCTTTTCATCTCTGGAGTATGTTTTCAGGACATTCATTTTGTACATCATTGTTAATAATACAGTAATAACAATCCTAGACCTTTTCCCCCACTGGAGAATTTCACGGCCCACTCCTAAGCTCTTTGAAGAATGATAAAAATGTAGTAATTCATGTGTTAGAGTGCATTTGTTCTTGAAAGCACTTTATTGGACTATAAAAATGATTCCAGTATGCTTTAGGGCATATTTGTGAGATATCAAGATGTTATTCTCAATAGAAATCATTTATTGCAACATCTCTGCTGTGGGTAGGCTTCCGATGACGTAATTAGTTATTGTACAAATTAATGAACACTTGAGTGTCTGCAAGTAGTCTCATTTACATTTGAAAACACAAAACGGCTTCTGTGAAAATGGATTTTAAAAGCATTCATAAGGTGAAGGTGACAGAAGTCCATTATCATCTAAAGAAAATGCAGTCTTTGCTCAGACCCGATGTGCAGTTGCCCACAATTTTTGATTGCTTGTTAGTTTTCAGTCTGACTTGTGTCCTCTATTAGCATGTTTTCAGTGACAGAATAGACTTAAACACTTGACTCCAGTGGTTTTGTTGGATTTGAATAAATCCATTCCCTTCAAAAATGTTTGTACTGTATGCATATTTTACACCTGCTGATTGGTGGAAACGTGGTGATTTGAAGAAAAAAAAAAACCATTCATGAGGTACATAAAGCAAGACGTCAGGTCTGTAACATGAGAAATTAGTTGGTTTTTTTTATTTTTTATTTTTTTGTTCTGTTCCCTGTAAAAGTGAATAATAAAAACGAAATAATCTGTCAGAAGGTCAACACACAAGTGATTGGTGAGAAATGTTTCCATGGAAAAGCCAAACTTTTTTCTGTACAAGTTTTAGATCTAAGATCATTATCAGAATCTAATTAAACACACAGGAGCTGATATGACAAAAAAAAAATATATATATATATATATACACACACACACAACTAAAATGAAATACTGATTGGACACTGGAGATACGTTATTCTCTAAACAATATACAGTAGTCTATTAATACCAATAATGATACCACCAAATGTATCCATTTGTAAATAAATACCTCACTATGAGGGAAAAAGAACCTTTATCAAGGGCACATTTTGACATATTACAAGTCTTAAACAATGCTTGTTCTCTGCTTCTTACTGCTCTCCTAGTGACCTTTGCTGCCAATTTGAGCTCAGACTGGCCATGAAATAACACAAGTCATAACACCGTCACTTCAGACCCATCGCTGTCAGATTCTCTTAGAAGACATGAAGTCCTGTGTTCGTTAGACAGCCTCCATGTCTGAGAAAAAGATCGACAATCACATTTACACAACGCATATTTTTTGTCTACTGAACTGAAATAGGACTGAATGAACAACATCATGTCATATATTATGCAGCCAAAATTGTAGACAGTTCAGACTTTCCATGCATACAGTTATGAGAACTTATATTGGACTCCTCTGATATGATCTGCATTTGAAAGGCATTAACAGCTTTTCCAACTGGCTCTGATCTGTTAATATAAAAGCTTAGATAAGATCTGATAACATTTTAGGAGCGTTCATGAAGAAAGGCAGTTTTTTAAACTTGGAATTCCTACTTGGGAAGATCTCATCAGCCCACATGAAGACTGCTTATCTGCCTCATTGGACAGCAAAATATTGCAGATCAATCATGTCTGAATACATGTTTATGGTCGATCTAACAGATGATATTGAAAACTGATAGAACAACGGTGATTTCAGGTTTGGCACACATCTGCACGAATCCGGTTTCCTTCAGAAGCAAAAAGACGAGTAAAATGGTTTTCAGCTTTGAAACAGGAGCATATGTAGTGAACATATTGCTTCTTGTAAGTATTTTTGTTTTGTTTCTTCACAAGTCTTTTCAGTCATTATTTTTCACACTAGATAGAATGTTTCACTAGCGTTTCAAATTTGTTTGCTGGCATGTAAAAAGTCATGACAAATTGGCTATCTATTAGGGTTTGCTGCACTGGGCTACTGCTAATGTAAAGTAAATACTGAGGCTACTTCAGGCTGAGGATGGATTTACAAAAATTTAAAAAAGGTATATTTTCCAAAAACCTTAACATCAAACAGGCATGTACAGGGCCTGCTCACCTTTGAGGTCACCAAATAGTATGCCTGGTTGGGTACTTTCCAAATTTGGATTTCTGCTATTCATCCTGACCTCAAATAATTATAGGCTTGCAAGCTTTCATAAGCGTTTAATTTTTCCATCTAAAATGACAGCCGATTCACCAAATAATCATACATATCGTGGTGGTGGATGTCTGGCGAGATTCAGAAAGCTGTCAGTGTTGAACTGGAATAAACAAATTTCCTGGCAAATTGTATGGTTCCTGCAATACTTCAGTCCACAAAGCATCATTCAAACTAACTATTAAAACGTTGAAAGTGAAATTCTTTCCTGTTTTTTTTTTTTTTTTTTTTTGCTATATGACCTCAGTTGCTAAACAGTCAGGGGTCTCAAATGTCATATTTTGCACTTCATAAAGTTCCACACGCAGGTCTGGACAGCAGGGAGGCCAGTCTAGTACCCACACTTTTTCTACAAAGCCATGCTGTTGTAAAACGTGTTGTAAAACCAATATAGCTTGGCATTGTCTTACTGAAATAAGCAGGGATGTTCCTGAAAAAAGACATCTTCTGGATGGCAGCATATGTTGCTCCAAAACATGTATATACATTTCATCTTTAATGATGCCTTCACAGATATGCAAGTTACCCATGCCATGGGAATAAACACACCCCCATACCATCTGGCTTTTGAAATTTTGCACTGGTAACAATCTAGACGGCCCTTTTACCCTTTAGCCCACAGGACACAAAGTCCTCCAGGCTGAAGATGTTATTTGAGCATTCCATAACTTTCCCACTCTTTTGTTGCCCCTGTCCCAACTTTTTTGGAATATGTTGCAGGCATCAAATTTCAGAATTAGCATATACACCAATCAGCCGTAACAATAAAACCACCTGCCTAATATTGTGTAGGTCCCCCTTGTGCCCAAACAGCTCTGACCTTTCGAGGCATGGACTCCGCAAGATCTCTGAAGGTGTGCTGTGGTATCTGATACTAAAACATGAGCAGCAGATCCTTTAAGTCTTGAAAATTGGGAAAATCTTTGGGCCATGTTTGGAAGGTATTAACTATTGAATACTGGGAACACCCCAAAACACATGCTATTTTGGAGATGCTCTGAGCAAGTTGTCTAGCAATCACTATTTGGCCTTGTCAAAGTAACTCCCATCCTTATGTTTGGCCAGTTTCCTTGCTTCCAACAAATCAGATTAAAAAAACTGACTGTTCACTTGCTGCCTAATACATTCCACCCACTAACAGGTGCCTCTGTAATGAAATAATCAGCGTTATTCACGTCGCCTGTCAGTGGTTTTAACGTTGTGGCTGATTGGTGTATTTACAAAAAAAAAAGCATTAAAGTTTATCAGTTTGAACATTAAATATCTTGTCTTTGTATTGCATTCAGCTGAATATAGGATAAAATGACATGCAAATGTCTGTCATTTAAAAAATATGATCTTTAAATAAGGGTGAACATGTGAGAAATAAGCACGTGTGATTTTCAGAAGAGTTGGAGTAGCTGTGAATTAAGAGAACAAAGAGCTATATGCGAGTGGAGAAGGTTGAGGTGAGCATGTAGAAAAGCTTCCATGTATAAGACTACTTCTCTTTGATGAAAAGTGAGAGGAGATGTGAACTTTGTTTCCTCCCACTCACCAGGGCTTATACTCTGCTTGAGTCAAGTTGCCAGGATGCTGGGACCAGAATATATTCAATAACACCAGTGCAGGTAGGCTAGCATTACATAGGGTATTATATAGCATTTCATACACCCTATGTAGTGCACTATACAGGGATGCTAACATGACATGATGGTGTTTTTTTTTTTAGCAAGGTGAAACCATGAATTTATATATTAGCTAATATATGAACGTACAATTAGTAGCTTGAGATCACAAGATGACAACTGACAAGGCACGGGCATTAATTGTATAACTGGAATCCCCACCTTAATATGTTGTAGAAAGGTCATATTACTGCATGGTCACAAGGTGCTTAACTTGCTATATTCATTTGCAGCCACATTAAAAACTAATCACCATGTCATCTCAGCTGTCGCCTCGTGCTCACCAGGGATTTTGCAATCAATAATGAGCATGTAGTATTGGTGAGTATGTACTGATAATTTGGAATCCCTAGTAAATACACACGCAAAACCAACCCAAGGTGGCAGAATACCAAAGGGGAAAAATACAGTGGAACCTTGGACTGCGAGTAACTTGTTCTTGTTGTGTGTTCTGCAAGACGAGCAAGAAATTTTGACTTGGTTAACGAGCGAAGTCTTGCAATATGAGTAGTATGCATACGCTTCATCTGCCGAGCCTCACGTGATCACAGCTTCTCTCTCACTCACTGCGGGATTGTGGCTCACTCGTATAGTCAACATCCGTGCTAGCATAGAAAAAGGCTGAGGAATCCCTCACTTCAAATGAGATCAGGGAGATGTGTAAAATGTGGGAAAGAGTACAAAACTTAGAAATGTAGAAAAGCACCACCCGAATAAGGCTGTAGCAGTGCGAGCGATGAATCTGTTTAATGACCATGCAATGTCGCATTTCTGCCAAATCCTCAAAAGGAGGCAAAAGCAGCGATCATTGGATGGTTTCCTTGTTAAAGTCACACGAAAAGAAAAAGATTCCAGTGAGCCGACAGACTGCAGTGATTCTGTGAGTTGTAGTGAAAGTCATCCTATACAATAATCCTCTTCCTCTCCCCTCTCGTCTCCCTCACACCAGCCATGATTCTTTTTAAAGGTAAAGTGCAGGTTATTTTGTTTTTGTCAGGTGTTGTGGGGTTGAGGTGGACACATGCGCAGGCAGGAGACAGCAGTACTAAATCAGATAGGTTTATTCTAATACCAGACGGAAGGACAGACAAAACGGCAGGCAGAGGTGGATTCAAAAAACAGGCAAAGGTCAACTGAGGTGCAAACAGGATATCAGAGCCTGGCATAAACACGAGAATAACAAGAAACAGAGACGTAGTCAAAACCG
Source organism: Chrysichthys cranchii (assembly GCA_030068335.1). Taxonomy (NCBI): domain Eukaryota; kingdom Metazoa; phylum Chordata; class Actinopteri; order Siluriformes; family Claroteidae; genus Chrysichthys; species Chrysichthys cranchii. The sequence continues at coordinate 14,385,733 of JAQMCW010000005.1, forward strand.
GAGGAAGCGAACAAGAGAATTGCAATGCTTGGCAAGAGCACGGAAAATGCCAACTAATGCTTCATGACCTATTACATTAGAGTCATTTGGCAGACACTCTTATCCAGAGCGACTTACATTTATGTTGTTTATATGACTGAGCAGTTGCAGGTTAAGGGCCCTGCTCAAGGTCCCAGCGCTTGGATTTGAACTCACAACCTTCCAATCAGTAGGCCAACATCTTAACCCCTTGAGCTACCCCCTGACCTTGTTCCCACCCATGTGACACGCTGAGCATGGCGCGAATCCCGTGCATGTGCCTGTGGCTGGGAGGAAAGTATTACCCGGAAGTAATCTTTACAATAAGTAATATTTAGAACAGGATTCCTGACAGTTTTATGTATTTTTATTTTATATTTTGAATTAATCATTTTTAGCTAAATATTTGTGGGGTGTGAAACGAATGATCTGAGTTTCCATTATTTCTTATGAGAAAATCCGCTTTGATATACGAGTGCTTTGGATTACAAGCACGTCCCCGGAACGAATTATGCTCGCAATCCAAGGTTCCACTGTATGTGTTTTTGATATTCCTTTGTGCAACTGTTCTCTGACGTGAACACTGGATTGCTGGTTCAAGTGTTTCAAGTGTTTACCACATCATAGTGAACTGACATCCTGAGCAATTCCCACGGACAGTTAAATTATAGGAACCAATCAAGCAACCTTGTTTTAAATATTCGTTTGAATTTTGAATTTAATGGTTTGTTAATGACCTGTTGAGCGTCAGTAAATCTAGTAATCTAGTAAATCTAGAGTTGAACTGGCACTGTAAAAATATGGTTTTCACTCTAAATGAATCGGTTGTGTAAGAGAGTTGGTGTCACTGAAAAGTGTTTGCGATTCAAATCCTACAGAGTTATAAAACCATGTTCTGGTGTTAAGCATGGGTTGATTTTTAGTTATATGTTGAGTTATTTCAACTATATACATAAATGTATTATAAACCCTTTAGAAAGTGTTCAATTAATGGAAAGACTGTGACGAAATAAACTCCAGCATATTGTTAAACCTGTAGAATTTGCTGTGTATGACTAAAATATGCACAGCTGATTTCACCAGCAGCAAGCCTGTAAAACAACCTTCATTTAACCGCTTTTTGATCTCAACAGCTGTATATAAGTGAATAATAGAGAAGTGTATGTACTTAGGAAAAGTGGGCACTTACCTCGACATGTGGTATGCAGTGGTGGAAACCAACTATTTCTGATACTAACTTTTCTGACCTTGTTGTGTAGAGTTGCCTGGGAATCTGTGAACAAGATCACAGCCTACCATGACTACAGATTTAGGGCATATTTATTCATAGACAAGCTAAAAAGGAATTGGACTGGTTAAGAAAACAAGAAACATGTCTAGACAGACATGAAATGCTGAAAAAGGTGTGCTGGTTGTCCTTTGTAGATGTAGGGTACAGATCTAAATGGAAGCACAGATGCAATACATGCACTTTAACATCGAGTCCTATAAGGACATCAGATTTTCTCCCCACTACTTTGTGTGTATATCCTTGTAAGATCCTCATGTGAGGATCACTGTGTATTACTCTTTTTCCAACCTAAGTTCAATAGTTGATAATCAGCTGCTAAGAAACAAAAACAGAGAGGAGAAATTACAAGGCAGACAACATTAGTGTTTGGGTCTCGGGAGTTTAAATGTATTATGGCAGTTCATGTTCTGAGAAAATGAAGGTTTCGCTAGTTTTAACAAATGATTTTAATGCAAAAAAAAAAAAAATAATAATGCATTATTATCCTCCCTTGTATCTGCCAGTGCTCACGATGTCACTAAAATGACTCATAAGGCCAGCACTGGAGTATAATAAAGTAGGAAGTGTCTCTTCAGATAACCATGGACAGCCAAGAACTGGGAATATTTCATTTCCTGCTCATTCTGCCTTAATTATCCTCCTACAAACATCCAGATATCTAATAAGCCCACTTTGAATTGCGGTCAGAAAAGCTCCCTTACTTTACTAGCTGAATTTTTTTCACGTTTCTTCATGTGCTTCTACAGCTTCTTCTGAGAAATAGCTTTACGTATTATTGGGTGAAAAGAAATATTTATCTTCAGCCTTGGTGTATCTTGGTGTATTAGACATTTCTGACTTTAAAAGACTTACTGTACACTAATGTACAGTATATTGCTCTATTATTCACTATTATTCATCAATATCATATAAATAACCATCCTGGTTATACCAGCTACAATAAAGATGGTGTGAACATTAGCATCTCAGCAGTTTTATGCAATGTACAAGGTTAATTCATCATTTAGATAAAGAAAAATGCCGTAATTAGCGCAGTTCATGAAGATCCATTTATCTAGTTAAGACACATATTGAACTTTACCTCAATGCTAAGGTGCATGTTTTCCAAAAAGTAAAATGAGCCCTGGTCAGAGTGTTGAGATGAGCCAGAGTCAGTGGGATAGCTGATGCTGGACACAGGAGTCAAGATACCATCATCATTCTCAAAGACTGGATTCACCCTCAGGATTCCCTCCGTAGTCAAGGGAGTGTGTGACTGCCTGTAATGCACAGGAGAAGAGCTTTAACACCAAAATGAAAGAACAAGGACAGGCCCCAACAGTGCAATACATTTTTATAATGAAAGATAGATCATCACAAACAGACAGACAGATAAACTGGAAACTGGTCTTACAGTAATGTCACTGTCTTTCTGGTCCGTATGCATCTCCTGTTAATGAGCACTAACAGGCCGATCACAGCACACACCACTGTGAGACTTCCCATCAGACAGAGTACAACTGTGAACAGGTCAACTGGCACCGACACCAGCTCGCTGCAGTGCTCTCCATCATAGTACCAATATTTACCTGCAGGACATCTAGAAACAGTTTTAGTGTTAGACCTGTTACATCAAACAAGTAAACAGTAAGAGTAAAACTACACGTGTCATTTGGTAATCAGATTTCTTTTTTAATAATGTCAATACTGTACATGTTTGGAGGTGGGGAGCTATATAGCTAACTCGGGTGAAAGTACTGTTAATCGAGGTTTCTCATTCAAATATAGTCAACTGATAAAAGTAGAGAAAAATACTTAAATAGAGCATTGCTTGTTGCACAGAATGTAATTTCAGATCAAGCAGTGATCAGGTTCAACTTAAAAAAAAAAAAGACCCAAAATCACGTAATTACAGTCTGTTTCCTCTTGAATTAAAATAATTATGTGACTGTAAACTTCAGAAGAATCGTAAGCGAATAAAATCATGCTAGAATGTCTTTTTTTTTTTTAACCTGAATCTGAATTCCCAGTTGTTTTCTATTCACTACATCTGATCTCTGCTAGAGAGAGTGCAATATACATTGGCACTACATTTTTAACAGAAAAACATTTGGGATGATTTGGTATTTGTAATATGCACGATACATAATTTTGTATTTGGATAGTTCATGCATTTATATTGGTTAGTTAAGGCACCCTTAATGGAGACGAACTTTTTTTTTTTTTTAACGATTACACTGATTAACAAGGTTTGCCTGGCTAAAATCCAGGTGGCTTTACCAGACTTCATGATATCAGATGGTAATCTAAATCCGATTTTACAAGCCCCCATGAATAATCTGATTACTGCTGAATAATGACTGGATTTTGTCTGGGACTGTAAATGCACTCTATGATGACTGCTAATCTACTGTAACTTTCCCCACCTCAAATAGTAACTACTACATTATGAAGACTGAACTTCCACCCAGTGGACTATACCTACTTGAAAAAGTAAAAGAAATATATGATTTTTTAAAAGCATTTTCAGAACCTTGACTGACAGTTGGAGATACCTGCATGTGGCTCCATGTCCTGGTACGTTCTCACATAGTCCTTCATTGAGACAGTAGTTGGGTTGGAGGTTGCAGATACTTTGACAGGGCAGACCATCCACTGTGCTATAGCCAGGATCACACAGACACTCAGCCTCAGTGGTCAGTGTGTTCACCACGCAGTGAGAAAACTCATTACAATCCATGTGCTCGCATGGATCACCATGATCATCTGGAGAGGAGCAAGAAAGTGGATCATTGCCTTTGTATAGATGCCATTAGCCATGGAAGATTAATAGGCAATGCAGATATCTGCAACCTCCTTACCTGACAGGGTGTCAATTTCACTATCCATTCTCTTTGAGGCAGAATTACTGAACTCATCTAGAGTGCAGTGGACGGCTTTGGTGATATTATCCACCACTGGTTTGGCCAACTTCATCTTGTTGTTTACTAGCACACTTCCATTTTTCAAGCTGAAGATGTGTAGCTCCTTAAATCCAGTCAGATTGGACTGTAGAAACTGGAGCAACTGAAGGAATGAACGTAACAAATCAGTCATCATGACTCAAATGTATATACACTTGAATATATTACAGTCTGTCATTTTCCGAAAATAGCAACAAATCATCATTCTTTGATTTGTCTATGAGCGAAACAGGAGTTAATTGGCATATAACTGATTGGTAATTTCATGCTTGGGGATAAAGTATAATTTTGCCTGGGCTTGGCATAAAAAAACTAAGCAATTATTGTAGGTGTTTGCATTTGATTAGTACTTCTGTGTCATTCTGTGTACAGCTCTCTTGTGTGAAAATGAGGTGTTATAGAGGGGATGGATTTACACCAGTGCAAACGAGTTTGCATTTCTGCCTAAAGTGAGCTAGAGACTAATTTTAGCTATTGTGGTTTTGAGACTTTTTGTTCCTCAAAAAGAAGCACTTGGGTGTATATTTTAGGCAGACATGTCGAATCCAAAATGTGTATCATAGTGTATGTCACTCATTTACCACTTTGATTCTGTATCAAAGATGGGGAAAGTGCAGAGAAATTATACATAAGTGAACGTATGTATAATATGCCGAAATGTTTATATTTTGTCCATTAAAAGTAGAGGTATCCAGCCACAAATACACTCAAATGAACATAATAATGTTGCTACTTTTATTGTATTCAAGTATTAAAGTAGTAAAAAGAAAATAGTTTTAAATGAATGAATTTCATTTCGATTCTATTATTTAAAATAACAGAATCGGGACGGGGGGGTAGCTCAGGGGGTTAAGACGTTGGACTACTGATTGTGAGGTCGGGAGTTCAAATCCAAGCACTGCCAAACTGCTACTGTTGGGCCCTTGAGCGAGGCCCTTAACCTCAAATGCTCAGATGTATAAATGAGATAAAAATGTAAGTCACTCTGGATAAGGGTGTCTGCCAAATGACAGGAATGTAATGTAAAATCTATCTAGAAACTGTTCTAATCAACAATGCCATGTTGTCCGAAAAAAAAAAAAAAAAATCTAACATACTGTGTATATACAATACCAGTCGAAAGTTTAGACACACCTATTCTTTCATAAGTTTTTTTTTTTTTTTTTGACGGTTTTCTACATTGTAGAGCAAAACTGAAGACATTATCACCTTGATGACAGCGTTACACACTATAGGCATGATCTTAACCAGCTTCATGAGGAAGTCACCTGGAATGCATTTTTCAATTATGGAACAGGTGAGCCTTGTCAAAGGTTATTTAATGGAATTTCTTGCCTTCTTAATGCATTTGAGTTCCTCAATTGCGCTGTGTTGAGTTAGTGTTGGTAAACAATAAATAACTCTATTTGACAACTGTAGTATTGTAGCATAGTATTATATCAAAACCTGCTTAACTAAGCAAAGAGAAGTGACAGTCCATCATTTCTTTTTGACATAAAATGTCTTAAGTAATACAAATAAGAAAGAAAAAAACCCCATTGAATTAGAAGGCGTGTACAAACGTTTGATGATACAACCAATATCAACTTTTAGCTAGCATTTGACCTGCTGCCTAGCCAAGTCTCTTAGCTACTGGAATCAATGCTAGTCTAACCTTTTTATTAGCAAAGCACAAAGGCTAACTTGGTTAAATATAGGCAATATGAACAAATTAGCTAAACGTACCAAAACATGATTTTTTTTAACACTACTAACACTAGTATAATGGAGCTTATTCCTTCCAGGAAAGGAAAAGGGACGCCTCATTTTAAAACCTTTTAGCTGTCTTATCCTTTTTCTGATGTACACAGATAACTGTAGCATTAACTACACTGTATAGCATGAGGAAGTCAGTATCTGACTTACTGGCAGGATTCATTATTGTTTTTTCAAGATTGCTAAACTTGACTGAATGCTTTAAACTGAAATGTATATTAAAAGTTACTGACTGAGAGAAGAAGGGACCTGTGTTATTTGTAGCAAGTACTTTTAATGTCTAAATAAAAATCTAACGTTGTTTTTCTCCTTGGAAGTGTAATTATGTTAGTGTACAAGCAGTCAATTAAAATAATTAACCGAAAAATTAAAAAGAAAAAATAAATACCCGCAAATAATACAGGAGTATACAGTTGTAGCCAAGTGCAATTACATTCAAGTATCTTGCCGCACTGTTTACAATATGATTAGTGAATCTTAATGTTAGTGATTCACAATTAGCAAGGAAGAGCAGAGAATGAACGTTGCTTTGCACATAGGAAACAGAAAACAGCAGGAAACGAAGGAAAAATGGCAACACTGATGTCAGATTGGTGTCTCATTATTCCTATCAAATCTCTGCACATAAACTATTATAGCTTTTTTTAAGCACCCAGTGACAATAAGATATAACGTAAATCAATAATACCACCAATGTCTGAGAAAAGAAGTCCCTGTATCCCATACAAATCTGCTTTATGAGTTATAACTGTTTTGCCTCTCTAGATCAGTCGTTCAAAGGCAAAGAGTCATGCTGCACAGGAGGAGCTCTCCCATACAGAGCACCCTATGCTTCGCAGCCTGCCTAGATTATTTATGTATTGTGGTCTCAGAAAACTTTCTTTAAAGTTTTTTTTTTTTCCATTTACTACCAGCCGCAATGCAGTTCCCCCTTTGTATACAAATGGATACAATGGATATACTGTAGAGTAGACAATGATACATACAGTATGGATCTTCATTTTGGAAAGCCACAGCATTTGCAATTTATTAAGGTTTGCATTTCATTTAGTAGGCCTTCATCTCCACACATCAGTATCTAAAACATGGCTTTGGTTACCCATTAAACTAGGGATTCATGGGTTTCAGACAGATTGCAGATGTGATATTAGTTGACTGAAGATATGATGTCAACTCATGTACTTGATGCATATTTTTCTATAGGTTTTTGGTTTGCCTTTAATTCACTGTCACGTAGTAACTTTCCGTTCATTCATTCAGTCTTTCCTTTCTTCTTTCATTCATATTAAATAAGCACTTTACCCTGGTCAGGGTTGATATGGATCTGGGGCCTATCCTGGCAAAACTGGGCATGATGCAGGAATACACCCTGGAGGGCATCACAGGGCACTATGCACAAATGCACATTTGCACACTCATTCACACCGTGGGGTAATCGTGTAGCCAGTACACCTACCAGCACATATTTTTTTGGGAGATCAGAGGAAACCTGAGAAACCCACAACAACAAAGGGAGAATATACAAGACTCTGCTTGGGAAAACATACCAGAGACCCTTGAGCTAACACTTCTGCCTGCATGTATCTGAATAATGAACTGCCTGGACAGAAGCTTTGCCTGGACTTCTGTTGTGCATTATGACTGAAAGTCATAATCCATTAACTTTTATTATTAATTATATCTATGCTGCACAATCCAGCATGTGAATGTGAAATTAACTTAACTGCTCCCCAATATAGATTACAATCTGACCACGTTCACATTACATTTGCCTTCATTTTCACCCCCCAGTACCCAAAACACAACAAATAAAATAAAAGAATGTAACTATTTAATACTGAAAATGACATTTGAGAACTGTTGTGTACCCAATGTTTTTCATTCCGGGTAAACTCTAGAGACTGTTATGTGTGAAATTCCCAGGACGTCAGCCGTATCTGAAATACTCAAACCAGTCCATCTGGTCCCAACATCCTTATTACAATCACAGTCACATTTTCTCTTCATTCTGATGGTTGATGTGAACATGAAATGAAGCTCTTGACCTGTACCTGCATGATTTTATGCATTGCGCTGTTGCCACATGATTGGGTGACTAGATGATTAGATATTGCACAGTGAAACCACTTTCTAAGCAAAGGCAACTGTAATCACAGGGGCATGACCAATTTACATATCACTTTAGCATCTAGAGTGCAACATTCAGATTTCGATATAACATTTAGATTTAACATTTACACAGCAACAATATAAGTAAGCTTGACAAAGTTTTTGAATAAACCGATCTATAAATGTATGAAAATTGTGCTAAATGATGGAAAAAAGACAAGTATAAAACATTAAACTGTTTTTCCAAACTGCCCCCCATATAATTGCCAGCTTTCAGTAGATGCACGTAAAGCATTACCAGTTTAAGGCAAATTACTGTCTTTTTATATTCATAATGTGCATGCTGATTGACCATTTGTTTCATATATGAAATTGAGATTTTTTTATGGTGCTATAACAAAAAAAAAATTTTGATTTATGAATTATAAACGAAAAGTTGCACTCATGACCAGAATGTCGTTGGCGTTTCTGTTATGCCCTTTATCATATTTTGGATTCTCTTGAAATAAACAATGGCATGGCACTTTGATCAAAATTTGATGGATGGAATCTCTGAAGAAATAACAGCAAAGAGCATAGTCTGCTCGAATACAGTACAGAGACCCAACACCAAAAAATCATAAAAATACTTCATGTATAGTACAAAAATAAGTCAGCATAATGGGGGTTAGTGAAGGGACAACAATTGACATTAGGCTTTGTTTTTGGTTAAAGTTTGGCTACAAGTTTGTTTACAATTTGTGGTTTAAAATTTTGTAATGTTTATTTGGTTTTATTAATGTTAATAAATCAACAATTTAGTTTCAAATAAGGTTAGATTCATTCCAAGTGTTAGTAATAGTGAATATGAGATAAATGACTCAGTTTACTGATACCGGTATTGAGGCTAATGTCCGCTGTGCCTTCTCAGTCTGTTTACTTGAAGTCTCTGGGTTTGGCAGGTTACTGGACTCAGAAGGTTGTTTCTGAAAATGTAATAAAAGATGAATGTCATATTTGCAAAAAAAAAAAAGTGTGCTTCTGGACCTACTCATGAATGGCCTTCAATTAATCCACATGTTTATTCTTTTTAATCATTCACCAGTTCTGCAATGAAATCATAACTAGCTTGTGTGTTGTACCATACCATCACAAGGCCAGGTCTCGGATCGTTTGTTTGGGTTTTTTTTTTCAGCTATACTTCTTTAGTTAAAATGAAGTAATGTAGAGAAATTACAGAAAATATCATTTTGTCCAAAGAATGCCATTTTGCAGTTATAAGCTCCCAATACCCGTTGACAAAACAAATGTCCATTGTGCAAACACAAAAATATGTGAATTAGTTGTATAGACAATGAAAACTGAAAAAAGTCAGACTACCTACTAGTTCAAGGAATGTGTTCTCCAGAAACTTGTACGCTGGCGAGCTCCTATTTAAGAGATCCTCTGCAAACATCATGTTGTTAATCTGTAAACTAAAAATCACCCCAATGTCTTTGTCGAGACAGGAGACTGCTGATTGTGGATTGTCTGTCTGAGGCAGCAAGCCTTTTATAAAGTCCCGATTATCACGTGCTTTAGTCCGATGAGAGGAATGGGTTTGGACAGACTGTCCTTCCACAGGTGGAGGCCTTGAAGCAGTCTGCACATACTGGATGGTACTTTCAGTCCTGGGTACCAAAGAGAACTGAATTAAGTCTACATGTTCATTTGCACTAGGTACCTCAGAGCTCCCTGTAAAACTGCTGGGTTCAGGAGCTTTGGAAATGACGTCTATAGCCCCAGTGGTGTCACCTGCTGTGTCCTCTGCTTTAGGCACCTCACTTGGGGTAAAGTATGGCATAATTGGTATTTCTTCTTTAAATGAAGCTTCTGATACAGCAACGAAACTCTCTGAGTACTCATTTGAAGGAGATGCTCTTATAGCTTTAATGGAGTTCAAGTTCAGTGAGTTGGGCATGGAAACAATTTCATTTCCAAGAGCTTGTTCCACTTCAGACACATTTGATCGGGACTCCGATGTAGTGTTCCTCTTACGTCCTTCAAAACAAAGCAATGTTATAATAAAGTGGCTCTCAACATAAATAGCCTCTCAACAAAGTCTGCACACATCAGTGAAAATCTAAGTAATGTAATTTCTTTTCCATTTTGCATTTAATAAATGGGTTGATTTGTTTGATGCTATAGGAGACAGACTGTTGTGTTCTACAAGTTGTCTTGTGTGTTTTGTTTTTTAGACCTAAACAGGGTAATACCTTCAGCCTCACTCATTAGATTTCGTTCCTCGGCTTCCTTTAGCTTGGGGCCACCACTTGGTTCAGGTGGAGATGAGTCCGTAATGGTCACCAATGTTGTTACAGATGGCAAATGCTTCCGTGTTTCCTGTGTAGGAAATGTGCTCTCGGTTGCCTCCTTATCCGTCCCTTGAGCTCCATTTGGAGCCACTTCTTCCTCTGAGTTGTTAATTGACTCGGTAGTCTCCTCCGAGATGGCCACTGCTGCTTCCGTGCTAATAAACCCAGGTAGATGTCTTGGCTTGTCCGTTGGTAGCTCTTTTAAAAGATTTAGTGTAGTTGGTTCAAAGCTGAGAGAACGAACATCCAAAGGCAGAGATGTATCCTCCCTCAGGGCCTTTAATATCATGTCCTTCAGGGCTATTTCTGTGCCAGAGTCTCCAAATGTCCCTGAGGGCCCTGTTCCTGTTGTGTGTGTTTGTGTCTCAAACACCACAGCATAGTGCACTGCGACACTTCCAGGACTGCTTCTTTGTATAAAAAGAAAGTGTTAGATCATTCATTCATTTTTTTACTTGTACTGTTATTATCAACGCTATAATAATTATATTATATGAATGTGTATTATACAATTGCTATAAAACATAACAAAATCAGAAAAAAATAGTGCAGGAGGTAAATATTATGACTTTGTTAGTAAAAAAAAAAAAAGGCAATAAAGGAGGCAGTTATGAAGCAAAGCATAGACATGTTACCAGGATACATTTACAGTATCTCACATTTAGAAAACAAAATACTTTTGGAGTGACATTTATCTTCCCAGTTTTAACATATTCTACTTTCAGGAGTATCTTATCGTATAAAATGTAAATTTTAAATGCGTCTATTAATTTTTTTATTTTAAATGTTGCTATTAGAGAATGTTTTGAACTTTACTGTGTATTTACAATAATGACAAGTCTGCTACCTTAGACTGGGTAATAATGCGCATGTGCATATTACATATTACTTTACTGCAGTCACTGCAGAGTTAGCGTCCAGTCCATGATAATTAAGAGTAGAATTAGTTCAGTTGGTCAATTCATAACCATTACGTAATTGGAACACAGGACAACAGTGCCCAATTTTCTCTGTACTTACATCTCTAACAGAAACTGAAAAGAAAGAGCACTATTATTCAAAATGTGCAATTTTCATGTTTAGTGGAAAGTACTTTCTAGCTGGTCCCTACTCACTGAATTCCCAGTAGTCGAATCTCCTTAAACCCAGGAAGTTTGTTAAAAATTTGCAGCATCTGCAAAGGTACAAACAGTATCTCATCAAGACTCAGATGCAAAAATGCAACAACAAACTTTAGCACAAAACTAATAAAAGCCATAAGAATAATCATAAGCTGGCTTAGAAGCTTGGCACATTTAACTGTATATATAATCTTTAATAATGTGTTGTTTTTCAGTCGATGAGCTGTCTAGAAAAGAATTAGATGCCATGACTGGGATATATTCATTTCTACAAATCTGTAGTTGCTTGTATCCCTGCAGGGTTTTGACCTCTTTTCTGTGAGCTCCTTTCCAGCCCCAAGTTTCTTTTGGATTTAGCAATACCATGGCCTTGCATTCAAAGAAATTAATCACAAGTGTTAGCTGTTAACCCAGGAACACTGCAAAATGTGCCTGACCGAAATAAAGCAAGTTGAATTATGAGCCAATTAGTGTAAAATAACAGAGATGACTGGAGGAAATTATCAGTGGAAAACACAAAGCACTGTTTTAGACAATTGATGCAAATGTAGCAAAGTGATGCAAAATGCTACATGTCTGATCTCACCTGCTCATGAAGATTGCGGGGGACATCCTGATTTTGCAAGTTGTCAGGGTCTGTCTGTAGCTGACTGAAGACTGTGTCCTTCACAGGCACGCTGAACTCTATTATGTGCTGCACCGCTGAGACCTTGGTCTTCAGGCAATTGAAAATCAGGTTACAGTTTGTGAAAATGTTTGTTAAGCAGCACTTATGAAGCCCAATGGCATAGTTCACACCTTTTCTGAATCCATGGCAGATTTCTCCTCAGGAGTTTCTGAACCTGAAATTTGCACACTTATTAGTTCATTAATCCCATTGCCAGATATGAAATGTTGGATCATGTAACATTAAGAAGTTGGACATACATTTCTCGCCTTGTACAGATGTAGTCATGGCTCTGAAAAAAAAAAAATTAATACTTTTACTAAGATATTATAAAGTTATAGTTTTAGTTCTTTTGTTTTACTCCATTTAGTTCATTTTGACAAAGACAGTTTGCAAAGTGGGCTTTTCTGGTTCCCTAGTTACAAACAATAGACCCTTAAAAATATAACAGTGGTCTTTAAAGGGACCGTCACCTTTCCCTGAATCCAGCGCGTTGTTTTTGTTTTGTAAGAATGTGACCGCTACCTGCTAGCTCTCTGTGCAGCAAAACCGTCTTAAAATCACATACATGGCAGCTTTAAACATAATATGCCTTATCTTTTCTTTCCTCTGTGGCCACCAGAGAGAATAACCAAATGAAAATGGAATGGATCAGTTAAAAAAAATTAAAAATATAGACACTTTGACAAAATATCTTTAATTTCCTTTTAGTATTTATGATCTATGCCTAGGATGTCTCTGGATTGTTGTTTTTGAAATATCGAGGCCTTCGAAAAAGGCAACTTGATACCTGGTGCAGCAGATTTTGGGAAGGGTGAGCCAGACCCTTTTTTAAGATTTTAATTGACCTTTTAAAATTAAGCTCCATCTTCGTGTCCTAACTAAAGTTAGGCTTACAAATGACATATACTCTTCGTACACTATATATTCCGGTTTAGTACCTTTTAACATTTTACCTTTTACCTGTTTTTGGACAGTCTGCTAGACCATAGGCTCTTTTTCCCCCAAAATATAAATACAGGTGCTCCCCGAGTTAAGATGGCTCGACTTACGATTTTTCGAAATTACGAAGATGATTATGATGCACTAAAAATTGTAAAATATTTAGAAAATCTTTCAAATTCATGGGCAGGCATCGCTGGCAGGCCAGCATGAGAGCGTATGATGTGTGCGGACGTTTAGACGATGCCCAGAAGTATGTGGATGACACCCGGAAGTACGCGGACGACACTCGGAAGTACGCGGACAACACTCGGAAGTACGCGGATGACACTCGGAAGTACGCGGAGGACACCCGGAAGTACGCGGATGACACTCGGAAGTACGCGGAGGACACCCGGAAGTACGCGGAGGACACCTGGAAGTACGCGGAGGACACCTGGAAGTATGTGGACGACACTCGGAAGTATGTGGACGACACTCGGAAGTACGCGGACGACACAAGGAAGTACACGGACGATGCACGGATCACTTGCCTCGTGTGATGCCTCACTCTCTCCCGCAACTCACGGAGTTTCCTTGTGTATTGGTGTACTGTACAGTGCATTACCTTGGGTTTTTTGTGTGCTTCAAGAGTTAATTTTAATTCAAAAGCATGTCTTCTACAGGAAAAGACTCCTGGGTAGGCTAGGCTAAGCTGGGCTAAGCTAGGCTAAGCTAGGTTGAGATACCTAAACTTGGCCAAGTGGTTCAACACAGTGGTTCGACATACGATATTTTCGACTTACGATGGGTCTGGGGGAACGCATCTCCATCATAACTTGAGGACTTCCTATAAATATTCATCTATGCAACCTTTAAGATTCTCACTGCCAGAGAAGCATACAGCGCCACCTAGGAATCAGCTGATGCTGAGATCAGGATTAAAATAATTGCAATTGAATAGGGGCATACCTTTTTTTTCCAACTTTTTTTAACCTCACCACTTTCCCCACTTGGCTATAGCTGTTACTTTTATTAAGTCTCTGGTTTGGTGAATTTGCTAAGCACATTTATGTATAATTGACACAAAACAGGTGAGAGTCTGACATTAAGCAATGCCATAAAATATATGGTCTTATCAGAGCTATATGTTACTCTTTGAAGGGTTTTAGCACTGCATGTGCTACATGTGATACATGTACTATATCTATAAATGTTGGATACTTACCGCTGTTGGATGTCTTGAATGCTCATTCTCTGTGGACAACACAAAGAACTAATGCAATACATGTTATGTGTTTGTTGGATCAGACCAGATATTTTAGATGTTGAAATAGATGTTTGTTATCTACTAGAATATCCTCACTCTGGCCACCATGCCACGGTGTTCCTGGGTGCTGCTGAAATTATGGGCTAAGTCCTCCATACTCAGTGAGTCTGTCTGGCAGGCATGTACCCATGCCTGGAACTCTGTAGTGTCAGGTACTCTGTCCAGGAAAATTTGGAAGGCTTCCCACACAGCTTCTTGGCAAACTATGAAATATTAAAGACATTGGATTGTAATAACATCATTACATTCTGCACATTTAATATACCAGCAGTATGCAAAAAAATAAAAAATTATATATATATGAAATTCTTGCCTTGAGGGTTTTGTCTATTTGCCTAATAATAACAATTCCACTATTATTTAAAATAATTAACTTCCCCTTGTTATTCTCCACCATTTGTTTCTTACTTAATACTTAACTCTGACCTTAACCAAGTTCAAATTTTTAAAAAAAAAATCTAAAAAGGGAAAAAAAAAGTGAGAAAACACAACTCATTAAAAATCTACTTTTAACTCTCTTGGTTCTCAGCTGCAGTTTTGGCCTTGGTTAATGCAGCTTCCTGTCCCAGAAGGCTTTGTATGACAGGCACGCTAAATAAGATTTATGAAGAGATGCTCTGGTGGAGACAAATTTAGCCCTAATTTTTGGTTCTGCCCCTCTCAAAGCAACATGTCATGTCCAACCTCTCAGTTTGTAGTACGATTTGTGGCTGGCGATGACCTCTGCCATGCTCTCCTGAGGGCATGCTTTGACCCCTGTACTGAATAATGCTGATCTCTTCACTCGAAGCTTATTCAGGATAAGTGAATCTTGGACAGCTGACAGATGTCTGGTTGGTCGTGCCGCCTCGTAGAAATGTGTGTATCTGATGTTTCTGTTCCCTGATAAATGGATCCTACTGAGGTCTTTAGGCAAAAAAAAAAATCAGTTCAGTTCAATTAAATTTTATTTCTATAGAGTTTTTAATAATAGATATAGTCACAAAGCAGCTGTACAGTGATCCGTAAGTTCATTTATATGTAGATCCTTAATGAGCAAGCGATGAGAAGGGACTGTGGTGAGGAAACACTCCCTGAGATGACATTAAATAGAAATCTAGAGAGGAACCAGACTCAAAAAAGGAACCCATCCCCTTCTGAAAGACACCAGGTAGTGAAATTATAAATCAATACTTCTATAATTGTATACTATATAGTCAAATTGTGCTAAGTGTGTTGAAAGTATGTTCAGTATGAACGTCATAGTCTTTATGATAAGAGCAGCAGCTCTTAGATGTGAATCTACAATATCTAAGTGAGATTTCTCACTGAAATAAGTGTGAGATTTGGACATAAAATGTTTTGAGAAGTTTCTGAGAAGCGAAAAACATTAGGACATACATGTGGAAACCATTCACACCACTACAATTTTTAACTGTGTCTTTCAATAAGAATGGTTTATCAAATGGAAGTGGGTTCTAGGATTAGTTGTAATCTGACTTACTTTAATTACATTCATTTGAGTTCCATGATTGTAATGTTGATATGTAAGTCTGATAGAAAGAGGTTCTTTAGGTTGTGCAGGATGCCTATATTCAGTGCTAAGTCAGGGTATAAATCTGTGTTGGACTGGAAGTTGTTATGTAGAGATTGTTAGTGGACTGTACAACTTACTAAAGGACTTTGTCATTAATGTAAATGGAGACTGGTGACGATGATTTACAGTACTGTGCAAAAGTCTTAGGCATATACAAAGAAAGGCTGTAACGTAAAAAAATTCAAAACTTCAAAAATAATGAAATGAAATCTTTCGGAAATGAAAACTACTACAACATGCAATAAACAGCAATAAATAAAACACAATTAATATTTGGTCTAATGACCCTTTCCTATTTTCACAGATAAGCGGTATAGATGATTGATGGATGGATGGATATGTGTCCCACGTACAATTAGTGCAGTTTTATAAGGAAATGAGCTGTAAGTTTTACTGAGCATCGTGGGGAATCTGTCACAGGTCTTCTGGACACTTTGACTGTCACACTTGCTTCTTTTTTTTTTGTGTGAAAACCCAGGAGCCTTCATTATGGTTTTTTGTTTGACAAGTGGCCACTTTCTTTCTGACAAACGTTTTTTCGAATACAAATAATTTTTTGGAAAAGTAATGTTTGGACATCTAAAATGCTTTTGTACTGACACTGTAATGCAAAATTCATAAAATAAATATCTATAAAAAAAAATTTGTACTAAATAAATAGGGTACCTAAGACTTTTGCACAGTATGAACCAAATAGCAGAAGCATTGTATTGACTAATTACTGGTGTCATTAACATGCAACTGCATTAATTGATGGGAATAAATTATGCTATGCATTTTATGCTTGAGTTCTGGACCTGGAAAACTTCAGACTAGCAGTAATAAACAATATAACAGTGCCCCTGCGAAAATCTCACCTATAATGTTCACTCAGAGAAAAAAACGACTTCAAACCATACCTTTCCTTGTCACTAATTTTACTGAATAGTAGATTAACTGTAGGAATATGCTCTCCGAGTTAGGTCATAGCTTAGTTATTCTTTGAAAAAAAAATCCATTCTTGGCAATCCATTTCTTTCACCTCTCATGGTGGCGCCATGTTATTTAGTCATTAATCGAACTTTCCTTATAGTATTGCACTATAATCACCTGCCAAACATCAGAGACCTTCTTAAGACATTAACGCCTGCTTAGTAAAAAGCACTTTCAGATCTGTACTTACTACCATTAGAGTGAGATCAGTCACAGATATATTAGTGTTAAAATGTATTTTAAAATACAGTATAGATTCACTACAAAAGAGCCACTGACATTAAAGGATCTGAGTCATTTAGTCATTGTTTTTATAAACCAACGTGGAGGCCCTCTCCACAAAATTACAAAAACGATTTTTTTCCCCACTGAGGGTTTGTGCTCTTTCTAAGGGCTTCAACAGCACGCTTGTGAACACTTGTGCTACTGAGCTAAAGAGTACCTCTGTTTGATCAAAACAAAATGGAGTAAGCTCAGAGGTGAAGCCCGGCCAATTCTGCACATCGTTGCTCATACAGTTAGAAAGCTGACCAGCCCTGGTAAAAAAAAAAAAAATTTTTTTTAATGTATTAAAAATGTACTGAAAGTTTATGTAGTACATTTGTAGTACATTTTAATTTTTGTGCTAAATTTCTGAGTCAAAAAATATACTACAAATACACT
The DNA here is from genome assembly GCA_030068335.1 of Chrysichthys cranchii. Taxonomy (NCBI): domain Eukaryota; kingdom Metazoa; phylum Chordata; class Actinopteri; order Siluriformes; family Claroteidae; genus Chrysichthys; species Chrysichthys cranchii. Next base: position 14,403,431 of record JAQMCW010000005.1, read on the forward strand.
AATTATAAGTATATTTCTGTCTCAGTAATAC
>JAQMCW010000005.1:14408113-14419147 GCA_030068335.1 Chrysichthys cranchii
ACACACACACACACACACACACACACACACACACACACACACACACACACACACACACACACACACACACAATACTGCTGCATGCTTTGTGGACTACTCTTTGCGCACGATGATGGCGAGCAGAAGTCGGACATGGGGACGCCTCATTGTTTGACTATGTGAATGCGCCTTTATCCCGCCTTCCAGTTTGTTTGTTTGTTTGGTCGCATCAGGACACGCAACAACGAAAGCTCACGAGTTTTTGGAAAGCTGTTTTAAAGTCATCGTTTGCCATTGTGTATATGATGGGATTGATGAGGGAGTTGAGGTAGCCGAGCCAGGTAAACAAGTCGAAGAGCTCTGGGTACGCGTGGCACGGGGCGCACAGGGGCACCAGCAGGGTGTACAGAAAGAAGGGCAGCCAGCAAACTATATACGCTCCTAAAATGATACCCAGAGTTTTCGTGGCTTTCCTTTCTCTGGCTGCAGAAATCCTCTTTTTCTCCAAAAGCGAGTCGGAAACAGTGATCTTCACCTGGGTGTCGCTGATCACCGAGCCCGCGTCGTCCTGGCGCGCCGACGTGAGAGACGTGGATCCGGGGGAGTTGGACACCAGCTGGGCGGAAGCGAGCCGCTTCCCAAACTTTCTGGGCGACTGTCTTAAGATCCGCCGCCTGGCCTCCACGTAGATCCTCCCGTACAGGGCGATGAGTAAAAGCGTCGGGATGTAGAAGGCGCCGAAGGTGGAGTAGATGGTGTAAAAGACGTGATCCGTGTTCACCTCGCAGCTGGTCACCTCCCCCGCTTTCACCTGGCGCCAGAAGAACGGAGGCAGGCTGATGGAGATGGCGATCACCCAGGCTGTGGCCACCATGGCAGCCGCGCGGCTTGTGGTGCGCCTTTTGGCGTACTCCACCGCATCCGTGATGGCCCAGTAGCGATCCAAGGCGATGACGCACAGGTGGAGTATGGATGCCGTGCAACAGGTGATGTCCGACGACAGCCAGATGTCGCACACGACTTGGCCCAGAGTCCACGTGCGGCTGACGGTGTAGAGCGCGCTCACGGGCATCACCAGCACGGACACGAGGAGGTCGGTGAGCGCCAGGGACGCGATCAGAAAGTTGGCCGGTGTGTGCAGTTTCCTCGAGCGGGAAATGGTGGCGATCACGAAGGCGTTGGAGAGAGTCGTGGCGAGCGTAAGGGCACCGAGGAGCGAGCCGACGGTCGCCTGGAAAGCCACGCTGGTCTCTTTGGAGGCTGTTTTGGACGCATCCGAAGCGTTGGTGGAGGAGACACTGGTGTCCAAGGCGTAGTTTGTTGGAGGTGGGTTGAAGTGCTCCATAGCGCTCAGGAAAAGCACACGGACTGGTGCTCCTTGTGTCTTCTTCTCATATCAGCGCAGAACATAGTGCTTTTACAACAAAGCATGCTTTTCGTGCGCCATGCACCCCAGAGCTTTATCCATCTCTAACAATATGCTCAGTTAATTTGTTTCAGAAACATTTCCCCCCCCTGTAAATTAGGTTGTTTTTTTTTTTAAGAAAAAAATAAAAAAAAATAAAAAAAAAAATATATATACCATGCAAGTCCAAAGAACCTGGTTACTGCAAAACAAACAACCAAACACAGGAAAAGTTGCGCAAATATGACAGCACAGGATCCATGGTCAGGGTTCCTCTTGAGCCACTTTCAGAAGGTGATTGCTTTCTCTTTTTGGTGTGTGTGTCATCTACTGGTGGCACTGCTGAACCTGCGTGTCCACGTCCTCCCCCTCTCTCTGTCTCTCTCTCCAGCAGTCTCTGATGGGGAACTTAAAGCTGATGATGACTGTAGACCTCAGTGAGGGAGAAGAGGCACTGCTGGGTCTTAGCGTCCCTACATCTAGGTATATAAGTAGCCATCAAGAGATGTTGAGTCTCAGGGCAGCTTTTAATGCTTCTGTGCTCTGAAACAGCAGATTCAGCTCATCAGGGATTTATTTATTAGAGACTTCATGACATGATGGCGAGCTACTGATGTTTGTCAGTTTATAGACTTTCAACAGACAGCATTAGATCAGCGTGTCACCATGTGCCACATACTTTGGAGATTAACTTTTGAACCCGTGCCAAATGGAAATGTAGTTAGTGTTGCAGTGAATCTGCAATTATAGGAAACACATGCATTATTGTTAGTGTTATTATTATTATTATTATAATTATTATTATTATTTAGAAATGTCTTTTCATACTTTTCACCACTGTTCCTTCATGTTCCCTAAAAGTGAACACTGTGGCATTTGGTTTTATTGTTGAAAACAATATCCACCACCTCGGTACATTCTAGGACACGTAATATAAATTTTACTACTGTTTGTTCAGCCATTTGTAGGGTCATTGGCTTGCAAGCCATATGTTAATTTCAAACAGACGTTGGCTCGGCCTCAACTCAAGGTATAAGACAGAAGCTCAAAGGTCTTACTAAAGAGTCCATTTGAATAGTTGGCATTTGTGTGGTTGTGCAATACTATGCAGTATGCACATCTGTAAATGAGGCCCAGACATATACATGAACATGTACTGTTCAGTTCTAGCTGCAGTCCGGGGTCAGTCTAGATAAGCATTAAAGCTATGCTAAGCTTCAATGCTTGAACACTAAAAGATCTCCCAAACTTACAGTTCACACTGATTTTTGACATAACGCTATTTAGGGTAAAATGTATTCCCTTGTATGTAGCCATGTTCACCCAGGTGATTCCTCATCCATTTGTGCAGTTCCTGCTTTTTGCTTGTTTGAGTTTATAGATCCGTTTGGAATAAGGTGTATGGAGCACGAGACGGAGATCTTTGCTGCTGGTAATTGTTTAAAGGTCAATCAAGGAAATGCATGACTGTTTTTGTTGTGATCTGATATTTCAGACGACTATGTTTTTCGTCAACAGAAAATATATCTTTTTGTACAGACCCAAGGGCATGTTTTTTTCTGTAACAGAATCTCAAAGAATGCCTCATGACTGGAGGTCCAAGGCAAGCTAACAATTTTTTTTGCATCCCATTCATTGCCTTTATGCAGTCCCCCTTGTGTATGAACTATGATGTTAGTTATGGTAATTACAATGTCCCCTGATCTACAGACAAGGAGATCCTTGTACTCTTTTCGAAGAACCATCCAAAAAACATCAGTTCTTTAAAATAATGTAAACTACTTGGTGTCACGAATCACCTTTAGGTTACGACTAAAGCGTGTTCTACTTGGACAAATGTTAGGAGACTATAGTGTCCACTGTCACATACTCAAAAGGCAACACTGAATGCTAATGAAGCTTACCATCTGGGCTGAGTGAATGGTTCTCTCCTGAGAATGTCATGCAGGTCAGGGAATAAACTACGCACGCAGTCTGCATCCGGCTCTGTCCATTCACATACACTGTGCATTCTTTCATATGATAGAAATCCAGCTATGTAGTTTGTCTTCCAAAAAAATTGGAACTATGCATGCTGAAGAGAAGAATCATCATCATGCAGCCTGCATGTTTGGAGAACATGTGCAGAGGCCTCACGTGCACGATTATGATGTTTATCCTCTAAGATGTGAATAGCTGCTCTAATTGTGACAACAGCCGGGTCACAGAAGCAATAACTCGAATTTCAATAGTTATGAATAAACCGAAAGCCCATAAACACTTCAGTGACCCATCACAAAATAATTTAGATAATAATGATGATATGATCAGTTAAAATAGTGAAAAAGCTCGAATCGATTTAAAGTCCAGTGGTTCCTCTTATTAACATTAATGTCTTTGGCGTGTCTAAGTATGGAAATGCAATGTAATGGGGCTTAGATAGCAACTTGAAGGTGAGTTGAACTCTGAAAATCAGCTTTATAACATGCAATTTAAAAATAGAAAATGATGTTTGCTCAGTTTGTCTTTATTAATGCTGTTGTGTCTGCATGGTAGATGGAGCTGAATAATGGTTAAATAGCAAGCTGTCTGCTCTCTGCCTGCCAGGACGATGAATTTTAAAGACCGTTCCCTCACCGAGTGCTGCTTTGCTCTAAATGTGTGAATGCAAAAGCTTATTAGGATAGCTGAAATATACAAATTGGATGTTCAGCAGGAGTTCTGAGGTCTGCGTCCATTTTAAAGGGCCTTTAGCTGTCTAACCTGAGCACTATTTTTAAGGATTTAATCATGCAGCCAGGCTGTGTCAGAGTGCCTCTGCGTGAATGTGTTCCTGATTCAGAGTAATAAAACTGGGTGGTAGGTTTAAACGCTGGCAGACACCAGGAGTAAAACAGGGGGACTTGATTTGATAAATTGCCTAAGAAGCAATATTAGCTCATGGTGTTTTTATGATTTGGATGCAAATTCCTACAGCGTGTCTGTGGAGCTTTTAATGACGAGTATGATCATTTTTTTGGTGTTGATTGTTAAAGTGAGTGGGGTTTGAATGAATGTATTCGTTTATGTAACGGATTATGTATATAAACACAACAGAGACCACATAGAGTCACAATTACCTTTTTAGTGTAAAATCAACTCCGGAATTATTGGCATGCATTGAAAAGAATAGGCGTAATGAAATAAAAATACATTTTCCGACAACAAAGGAATCGCATACTTTTCCTTGGGCAAAAGTAATCATAAGGGCTTTTTAATATAATGTTGTTTTAACCCAAAAATACTGTATATGGCAAATCAATTCAGAAGGCAGAAATGGTCCCAGGAACACAAAATCAATGTTTCGTGATGGCCATCACAATTATAGGAATTTGAAGCCCATTGAAAGCCTGGGCTCATGCACAGAGATGGTTGAAATGTCCTGGACGAAGGAGTGTCCATGATCCATCTACAAGTGCCTCCAACATTACAGGAAGAAGCTGAGTCATGTTATTATCTCTAGGGAAGAATTCATTAAATATTAATTGTGGGGGTGCCAGTGATTTTAAATGCACTGATTTGCATAAAAAATGAGCTACTAAAAAAAAAAAAGACATAAAAAGATTCCCTGCATATTCAAGATGAAAATATCACGCATTAGCTGTTATTCGTTTTTAATGAAGGGTGTAAAAAAAAGTTGATTGGAAATAAGGCCAACAAGACGCCACTGGCATTTATGCTGAGCACTAAATGAAAACTAGTTGTTTCAGAGTGAATATACTGTAGTTTCCTTTCATTAAAATGACTACATTTAATTCATACATGGGCATCAACTTTGTAATTTCTTTGGATTGGCTCTAGAAATAAATCTTTGACTTTAATGTCTTCAAGATGATAAAAAAAAAAAACATATTTAAAATGCTATGTTCAAGTTTGTCACATTCCCAATCATCCACTGTACATTTTTCAGTGAGATGTTTAGTCACTGAAACCATTGCCAAAACAAGTCAAAAGTACTGGAGCGTGTATTTAAAGGACGTACATGTACAGAAATATGATATGCACACTCAAAGCTATGATGAATATTACACAATAAGGTGCACGAGAAACAATGTAACGAATACATCAACAATGCAGCTGTGTGATATATTTTTGAAAGGGGCAGGATGAAAATAATTGACAAATAAATCAGTGGTCTTCCTACAATAGTGCAAAAGAAAGTGACAGAGTAGATGCAGTGCTATTACTGTCAATTTTATAATCACTCCAAAGACAGCCTAAGGGGGAAAAAAAGGCTTTCTCTTATAGGTCTTCAAGCTGTGGTAGTTGTTTGCGGATGCCCGAGATATCTGGAAATATAGATATAGTGTCTACAAATGTTCCATTAAAAATATAAAAGCTGCAAATTATGCTTTAGAGAAGCTGTAATGGCACAAACACAACACATTTGTCCTGAAAGTGGTGATTTCATTTTACTTGGAACATGCTATTCAGTGTTTACCCATAAAGCAATCATGAAGCTTATTTATTTGGCTCATTTTCTGCATTTGTACATACAGATATACAAGGGATTGATGCTAATTTCTTGTAAGCAATATTTTTTGCGCTCGACTCAACAGAGCCCTCTGTCAGTAAAATCGTGATCCATCAACATTTAATCCTCTTATGACTGAGGTAATGGGAGGAGTGTGCTCTCAGTAGAGTGAGCAAAACTCTCGAGCATGAGAGTGCTGTAACTTATTTATCCTTTAGCTGATCAGATGGAACTCTGATCTGCTCCTAGCTGTAACGTTGTTCAGAGATCGGAATTACATTACAGCCGACTATCTAGCCCTCACTGAACGGTTGCACATGCTCGTACCTGATCTTATATATTGACAGATCCTCATAATATTTGATAAATCTGTTGTTTGGAGTACCAGATGAAGCTACAAGGCCTGCAGGGTCACTTAAAAAAGAGACATTTGAAGATCAGTCGCTGCTCAAGGTGCTGGGGGAAAAAAAAACAACTTTCTTCTGTAGCGATGAGGCATAATGCTTATGACAAAAATGAATGGATTTAGTAATCTTTAACGTCCAACATTTCATTGTGGGGGGTGTTTTCCAAGCAGTTTAAAACGTACTTCATGTTCAGATCTAATAGTGTGCAATAACATGCATTAAAGAAAAAGAAACAATCCCGGTTAAATTCTCGAGGAGTCCGAGGTTCAGACTTTGCTCCAAGCCCAGAACTCTATCGAGTGTGTGGAACCGTTTGTGCTCTTTGAACGCCCCACCAGTCTGTGGCTTGAGAGAAAAATCCCATAGCCCCATAGGCCATTCAACAATCTCCCAAGTCCATTCACCTCCTCATAAACTTCTCTCTCTTTCTCACTCTGCTGCAAGCCAGGTGGAACGGCAGAGCACACATCATTTTCACCCCGGCTGGGTGTCTAGATGGAAGAGTTTGAAGAAACATATCAGAAACAGTTAGAGCCTCGTGCTTGTCCTGTCATAGTTAATACCTGAACTCTGCACTTCACTAAGTGAGCTGTGATAGCAAGAGGCAAATGTTGATATTTTTACTCATATTATATCTGGTTTCTAACTGCTCTGAATAGTAGTTTGTCCTCATGCGATTGTAAAAGCCGACCTAAGGGAAGTGACCTACATAACTTAAGTGTCTCTATATGGGTTCCATTAGTGTCCCTTGTTCCCTGCTGCTCTTTTTATGAAACTGCCCTGGCCAGCTATCAAAACTAGATCTCATTTTTATCTCAGATATTTTCTTGTATATAAGGGAATAAAATTAGTAAATAAGATTATTTCCTCCAGTATTTCTGCCACTATGGAACATCTTGATTTCAGCATTTTTACTACACATAATCTTGTAGTGTATTCTGGAAGCCTTTTTGGACTACTAAATGATTGGCATGACTGCAACTGTTAATATCAGCATTCAAATCGGTGTATATAATCGATCTGAATCGGTAATAATATAGGCAAACTCAAGCTTCCAGTTGGACATTTGAACGTTTTAACACTCGAATCAGAGCAGTTGAGAGCAGCTGATTCTAGGTCAGTTGCTCAGGTCCAATCCGCCATGCTAAAATTATCACTTCCGAAAGAGAGAGCAGGATATTTTAGATGTGAAAGATAGAGTTCGAGAGCTGATAGCTCCTCAGGTTGCTGCTTATCTAATTGCATAAAGGGAGAGATTTTATATTGATCTGTTGGACATCCCTCGTCTTCCATTAAAACCTTGTGTAGAGAACAAATGTTCCAAATGTGTTTTTTCTTGATAGGTATCAATGCAGCATGGCGTAGATTCATTGTACTGGGTTTGCACCACCATCTCCATCAGAGATGATTGATGATCTTTTTCAGTGCTGGCTAAGGGGGACGTGTAATTGTTTTGGAGTTGTCAGAGATGCTGGAGTCATTAGGAGAGACAATGATCTTCATCTCTGTTTTGGATTTCCCTCTTCTGTCAGTTTCTTTCCCCATCCCCTCTTTCGCCCTTTCCCCATCCACCACCCCCAAAACAATCAATTCTTTGGTTTCAGTTTTTATGGTGGGTCATGAGAGTACAGGTTTGTTTGGAGCTCTCTTCAGAAGTAATAGAGATGTATTACCTCCGAGCTCTCCCTGCTCGCTGTATTCTGCTCTCACACACAGGTGTGTTTTGCGTACACTGCAAACTAATTTGTGTTTATTCATCACAGTCTGCACAGTAGGGAAAATGTAACCCTCCTTTTGCAAAATGTTCATAATGAGTCTTTATCAGACACGGGAAACAAATGAGACTCGGGAAAACAGATTCCAAGAAAGAAATGGGGCACGAAAATACCTTGGATTGCAGATTTTTGACTTTTGACTTGAATGCAGACGCAAAGTATTGCTCTTAGATGAAAGCTTGCCTTTTCCTCGGAAGAAAAAACCCCCCATTGTGTTAAGCATGTATTGGCTAATGGGATGCATTGCTCTTTGTAAAATATGGGATGAGTTCATTGATATTCTTAGGATTTTGCCAGGGTGTCTGAACCATATGAAAATACACCCTGTGTGTAATCACATCCACTGAAAAAACAAAGAAATGAAACATGCACACAAACACATGTGTGTGTGCACACACATATACACACATTTGTGTTTCTTGACTTTCTAGGACCTAGGATTTTATATATATTATATACCATACTGTATGTATGCAACCTATGCTATATATTGTACAGGACCAGTCAAAAATTTGGACCGACTCATTCATAGGTTTTTCTTATTTTGACAATTTTCTATGTTGTAGAACAATACTGACGACATCAAAAATGTGAAATAACACACAAGGCACGTATGGAATTATGTGGTAAACATAAAATTGTTAAAAAAAATATGTTTGATATTTTAGATTCTTCAAAGTAGCCAGAGTTTACCTTGATAACAGCTTTGCACACTGTTGGCATTAGCTTAACCAGCTTCATGAAGTAGTCACCTGGAATAATTTCGAATTAACAGTTATGCCTTGTCAAAAGTCCATTAGTGGAATTTCTTGCCTTATTTAATGAGTTTGAGACCAGCAGTTGTGTTGTGTTGAGGTAGTGGTGGTATACAGTAAATATTACTTGACTCCCACAGTATACTGGAGTTGAAATTAAATAACGAATATGACCTTAAAGTGCAGACTTTAAGCTTTAAATTGAAGGTTTTACATCCAGCTCAGGCGAGCAGTGTAGGAATTACAGCCCCCCTTTTTTTAGGGCCCTAAAAGTAACTGGACAAATAGCTGCTCTGTCAGCTAAGTACGAAGGGTAAATTATTGATATTAATTCTAAATGTTTGCAATAATTAAAAAAAAAAATAAAAAAATTCTATATAAATAGGGCACAAGTCTAATAGACAAAAAACTTTCTGAATTAGATGTAACTTGATAATGGTTGCATCACCAAGATACTGTACGTAATAGTAACTAATAGTAGTAATTCGCCTGTTACCTGAAGGATGTTTGATTAGGCAAATTAGGTAAATTTGTTGATAGTTACAAACGAGTAACATGCTCATTTATGATAAGAGAGAAACAAATGAACATAACATACAAAAAAATGTATTAATAGGTGGTGAAAGATATGCTGCAAATCAAACCGCAGATATACAGACATATATAAGTGTGGTAAAAAATCTATTGTACAATTGGAAATAAATGGAAAGTTGGATAATGAGTTGAATGAACTTAAGAGCAGACACATGCAAAGAATGTAGGCAGCTATTTGGATCTTAATTGAAGTGGTCAAAAGACTGGATTTACTTAACTTTACTTATTCTCGCTATTTACCATGGCAACATTGAAGAAGGTGCATAGAGAAGCTTTACATTCTGATGGAGTTTCCTTGGTTGGTCCTGATCCGTAAGGTGACTTCAGTGCAGTCAGCCGTAGCATTGATAGAGATCACAGGGAGTGTCCTCAATGTGACATAGCTCAGCAGAAAGTGTGCTAAATGTGTAGCTTCAGCATTGCATCTGCTTCTCTGGGGATTGTGGATGAAGGCGTATGACTCTGTGTGGACAGTTTTCACTGGAAATTCCAGTAAAGGTCCATCTCTAGGCTCAGTTAAGTCAGCTTGTCCAGAGATTGTAGACGAGGCCTTTGTGACTCACTGTCCAAAATTGCTATCTTTAAGTCAAAGAAGTAGAATGCTCTGAAATGGCCTAGTCTGTCACCTGACCTGAATCCAAATGAGCATGCATTTCACATTCTGAAAGCAACACGAAAGACAAAACACCCCACGAACAAGCAGGAACTGAGGACATTTGCAGTAACGCCATCGCAAAGCATCGTCAGGGAGGAAACCCAGCATCTCGTAATGTCTATGGGTTCCAGACTTCAGGCGGTCATTGCCTGCAAAGGATTTCCAATCAAATATGACATAAAGATTTTAGACAGTTTAATTAATGATTGTGAGTTTGTCCAATTGCTCTTAATGCCTTACAGCCCTTCTTTAGAACCACATATAAAAAGTGCAATAATTCCTACACAGCTTATCTGATTTGGATGTAAATATCTTTAAGTTAAATGTGAAAGGTTGCACTGCAAAGGTCATGTTAATTATTTGGTCAACTTCAGTATACTTCGGTAGACTCCTGAGTCGAGGGCATGGTGGTGCAGTGGTTAGCACTATTGCCAGTTTGATCCCTGGGCCTGGCCTCACCAGGTTTTCTCAGAGTACTCTGGTTTCCTCCCATAGTCCAAAGACGTACATATTAGATAAGATGGCTACTCTAAATTGCCCATAGGTTTGTTTGTGGCTGTGAATGGCTTTCTGCCTCCGTGTAAGCCCTGTGATAGATTAGTAACCCGCCCATGGTGTACCCTGCATCTCGCACAGAGTCAGCTGTGATTAGCTTCACCTTCCCCCATGACACATAATGGGTAAGCAAAATGGATGGATGGATAGACACTGAATCCTAATGCTAGTGCAAGCATTACCATCGGTAAACACAAAGAAATTCTTTCACCCTCTTAGTTTTGTATAACATCATACAGATATTACATACAAAAATAACACTTTACATTTATTTCACAATGTAGGCTTTTATCTTTTTTTTTTTTTTTTACACAGACAAGCCATTTTTTCCTGACCCCACACACACACACATGCACGCACACACACACACACACACACACACACACACACACACACACACACACACACACACACACA
>JAQMCW010000005.1:14436851-14447736 GCA_030068335.1 Chrysichthys cranchii
ACACACACACACACACACACACACACACACACACACACACACACACACACACACACACAGACACACACACACACACTTAACCGAAGATAGCTGTATTTGTGTTTTTAATTTTTTCCTGATTCAATAATGATATACTGTGATAAAGCTGTGTTTAGTTTTTCCTTTGAATACCAAACATGGTAAACCAAAAAGTTGTAAACGTTTCATTTATGCGAAAATACTTCTCTTCTCAATGAATTTGAAGGAAAAAAGGACGATGAGAGTAAATAATGCACCTTGTTCACATTCAATACACCTGTGAATGTATTTCAATTGAGCCTTTTCAATCTCTCTTGGAGATTAGCATAGACTTGATAGACAGTATCTAAACTCTGGTCTTTAAAGAAATTAGCCCCACAAAAGACCAGCAAAAATCAGCCATACAAGCATCCAAAGTAGTCCTGCATTAACATGTTTGTTAACAGCAAATATTCCAATTTCACTACCAAAAATGAAACTTTATGCAAATTTTTTTTAAATATATGCGGACTTTACACTGCTAGCTCACTCAGGTGCCCCCGGGTAGACTATAACCTTACGTAAAGCTTGTAACGTAAAATCAGCAGTGTAAGATGTTCAAATAGTTCATGTTAACTTTAGCTCCTGTAAAATCCCATGAAAAACACAGAACTGCTAAACCCTGGAGTATATAACATCTTTTTTTTTCTTTTTAATAGATGTTGGCATATACAGCAAAGACACCATGAAAAAAGAAAAATAAACTTCTAAAGATATTACAAAATGGTATAAGGGGCAGAATGATGCTCTGATAAACTTGAAAAGTAACTTGAAATCAACAAAAGAAGGTATTACTACGTATGTTATTGGTAACTTTCTGTTTTCTTTTAAAATTGCATCATCTTAATAGAGGAAATGCACTGTATATGATTTCCAAAGGAAAACCCATAGCTGAAGCACTTCAGGGTCTTTCAGGAAACCTTGCTGCTTTATGATTTTTGTGCCAGCACTGTAAACATAACTAACAGATTTCAAAGGCAGATAGCCACAACAGTGTTGCAATATGGTTTGGTTTGTGAGAGCAGAGCACCATTACACAAAGATTCATAGCATGCATTCATAAATGCCTCGTTTTCTCAAATCAATATGCTGCTGTAAATGAATTACAATACTGTGTGTGACCAGCGCCGAGCTCGACTGACTTCACGCCTATAAGAGTAGTGGTGAAAAAAGACAAACGTTTCTATTGACAACTCTGTGTAGCCTCAAGTCAAATAATTGTCATCTGTTCATTATAGCGCACATAATGAAAGCGGTCTGTAATGTTGTTTATCGTCTGTTTATCACATAATGAAATGCGGTCTGCGCTGGTGTTTATTACCTGTTGATCTCTTATGAGTAGTTGTAAATGCAAATTGATTTTCAAGATGCCCTTAGTTTTTCATGCTTCGGAGTATTTTTATGATTTTTCCACCTGAATTTATGTGGCCAGCATTAACCGAGCATGGAATAATTCGCTCTGTAATTATGATTGATTCTGCATGAAGGTTCAGTTTTACTCTTGCTCACCTTTTATGTCTTTATAGCTGCTTAATGCCTGAAAATTAGCAAATAGCAAAACCTGCTCATTAAAGCTTCAAAATGGCAAAAATATGTCAAAATTCTAATTGAATGACAGCTCAATATGTCCAACGGACGCTCAACAGGGAGCTTTTCATTTTGTCGCCATCACAGACTCGACCTGTGGTTCACAGCAAAATAATTGTCCTGGCACACTGGAGGAAACACACTAATGAGCCATGCACCATCAAGTGAATTTTAATTCCAGCGTCTCCCTGTTGGATTGTTTTAATGGCAAACCCTAAGGCAAAAGTGAAGCGTAGTTCTCCTGGCAGGAGAAAAACTCCGAGTCAGAACATCATTTGCTGGTTTTTGTTCTTGCACTGAGCATATAATTATTCACAGGGTATTACTTATCAAAGGATGTTGTGCTTTTTACTTAGAAAGTATAAAGTTTTTCCAGGTTTATCAAGTATATCACATTTTAATTATGTAATAACTTCTAAACTGACTTTCTGGATTCGGAATGTGGTTGTATTGTGTAGTCTGAATGCCAGTGGAGATATCTTAGTTCTTCCAGCTCAGATACTCCCAAAATACACACTTACCAGCTCGATAAATGTACTCACTGTTGTAAAAGGGAAAGTTCAGCTTCATGCGGGAGCTGTACCCAGGTAGGTGTTTATTATCACCTGAGGATTTAAAAGGAAACTGGAAGCGGTCTTACGGCAGCACTGGGAAATCTCTTGCAGACTGTGCACGCTGGAAGGGATGCTCTGTTACCAGTACTGTATTATACAACTGTAGGAGCGAAGACCCTCCTCCATCTGTCTTATTTTCCAAACAAAGACATAATCCTAGACCTCCGTGATGTTAGAAATTTCTGTTTATAGAGATATGTTTCTTTATATGTTAGAAGGTTCAACCATCCATCCATCATGAAAACTGCTTATGTGTCAGGGTTGTGGGGAAGCTGGAGCCAATCCCAGCTGACTTCAGATAAGACGCTGGGTGCGCCTTGCTAAACTATCACAGGGATAACACACAGATGAAAAGCCATTCACACCTATGGGCAATTTAGATGAGCCAGTTGACCTTACACACGTGTCTTTGGGTTGTGGGAGGAATCCCACACAGACACGGGAAGAACAGGCAAACTCTACACAGAAAGACCCCTGTTGGCGGTGATGTTTGATCCCACAGATTTCTTGTTGTGAGGTGTCAGCGCTAACCACTGCCCACCATGCCACCCTAAAAGACATGTATGTCTCCATTTCCATTAAGCCAGGATTCCTCAGGTCTTGTTCTCGTGTACCACTGCATTGAAAACCTAAACCTAATGAACTGGTTGAGTTAGCAGGTGGAGGGAAATACAAAAATGTGCAGGATAGCGATGTACCCAAACCTGGATTAAGACATGGCGTTAAGCCATATCTTCTCGACCTAACAAGAATAACACATGGTAATCTTCCACGTCTAAGTTTTGCAAATGCTGTATGACAGTGATTGACACTCTGTGTAAACAGATTAAGGTTAGGTTTTCGGGGAGAAATGTCAGTAATGAAAACGTTTCCTGTATGCTGCAGTCCCGTTTATTAAGGAAGTGGTCTTTTGAAGAAATTACTGGAATCAGTGGTCAATTCAATTAAATTCACTTTTGTTTACATAGCACTTAAAACAGTAGACATTGTCACAAAATGTCAAATGTTTTACAGGAATCCAAACGTAGATCAGGAATCATCTCTAATGAGCAAGCAAGTGGTGAAAATGGCGGAAGGAAAAACTCCCTGAGATGCCATGAACAAGAAACCTGAAAAGGAACTAGGCAAGTAGATGGAAACTCCCAATTTTAAAGAAACGATTTTGGACAGTTTGTCCATAACAAAAATAAGAAAAAATATGGAATCGTCTCTGAAGAAGTTTTTTCAGCATGTTTAGAAAAGTGTAACCTAACCTGCAAAGAAGGATCTACCTTCCTTTTACCCTTGTACTTGGAAGAAAAAGCGTGCATTGACAATATTTCTGCTGTTTGCTGTTCATGCGTATGGAGCATCAGTTAGATGAAAGGCATTACTCTCACAGAATCTCAATAACATCTCCAATCAGTCCAATCCCTGGCAGTAGGACCTAACAGACAGGGAGATTCCCTTCATCAATCACTGTCTCTAGGAGGCATTGAGTTCCTCTCAGCTTCATCTTGATCAGGCAGTCCCAAAGCTCCAAGTGCGCTCCACTTGATCAAGTACAACCAGTCTTTTGGGCTGAGCACTCTCGTCAAGGGAGCGCACTGAAACCCTCCTTCACTCCCACACAATGAGGATAAATTGGTTTGTGATAGAGTTGTGGGTGTAAGTATGCACTCGGCGCTTTAGGACAGTCCGCACTATGATAAGACCTCACAAACAGGAGTTGGAGAAATAGTGCTCTCTCAGCAGTGTGTGGTTTGGGACTGCTTCATAGAGCAGTGTGTGACATCTGTTTATTCTAAGCATGAAAAATGAAGGTATTCCGTATGCCATTTGATGCGATGGTGAGAAAGCTCTCACGTTTTCTCTATAGGTGTTGCTCTCTAATGGACTTCTCATGCATCATCAATTTGATTGAGAAGAGGAAATAATTTGGAGAAAGTGGCAAATTATCTTTGGTAGAATGAAGATGGAAGAGCCATCAAAGTCTCATTAAACTGTCATTAAGCGCAATGGTTTAGCGGCAGTATCTCCCTACATTTACCTGTATTCATTCAGAATAGAAAAGACCTATTCTCAGTTTAATGAGCTGTAATTTTGTCCTTTTCAATCTTCTGATATTTTGCGCAATAGAAAACATATTCTCTGTAAAAACAAGTGGGTAGCTTTGCCACCTCACGGCTCCAGTGTTCCTCGTTTGATCCTGAGCTGTTGATCCTCATGTACTGTATGTGTGTTCTTCCTCATGTTCATGTATTCTCTGCCCCCCCCTCCCCCCATAAAAAACAACAACAAAAAAAACCAGCAAAACAAACAAACAAACAAAAAAACCCCCAAACAAGCACGCTTACGGGCGGATTGACAATACAAAATTGTTCCTTGGTATTAATACGTGTGTGTGTGTGTGTGTGTGTGTGTGTGTGTGTGTGTGTGTGTGGTGCCCTGTGATGAACTTGTGTCCCATCCAGGATGTATTTTTGGCCAAGGCTCCATCACCCGTACTGTTGAGAGGGCTGCAATGCACTTGAGGAAAATAAAAAGGCGCTCAATTCTTTATAAAATTGTACATTCCCTGAGTCATTCATATACACTGCAAGTCCAAGAATGTTTCTGAAAGGCTTTTCATGAACAGTGTAGGAAGGTCTACACATTAGACACTATGCAATGGACTCAAAGTAGGATGCCTAAGATGTTAAGACACTGTTTCCCAGTTCATTCCATTATGTTAAAATCTTAGCACCTTGTACATTTGTCCACCAGAGGGAGACAATGCCTCAGCTCTTGCTTCTCTTATCTGTCTCTACCAAATCAAACCTTCTATGCATTTCTCTCTTCCTCCAGCCCCTTACATCACCCAGTGATGTCATGTCCTAGAGAGAGATTTGAGCTGTTATCAACAGTGTGCCACCTAGCTGTAATATTACTAAGAGGATTTGCCTGCTAAGTATCATGAATGCAGTGCTTTTGCAGCATGAATTGTGTGGCTATATAGGTAAATATGTGAATTCAGGTCTTTGACACTAAATGCTGTGTAGTGTGCAGCGGTAGCGCCTGGGTGAAGGCAGCACTGGGGAAGCAAATGCAAGCAACATCATGGTGTGTGGGGTGCGTTTTCCCATTGCCTGCTGAGTGACTGGAATGCCGAATGATTGAACTGGTGAAAGTTGAACTACAGGAGAAAGTACAGTAAAACACATTAAACAGCACTTTCTCTGCTACATGTTCATGACTCTATCTGTCGTTATATAGGCCAAGCCAAATCATCTGAGCTGCAGTATTAAGCTATAGCGTTGCAGTGCCTGTTTCCTGCCCTTTTCAGACTTGTCAAAACAAGCCTCCTGGGTTTGGGAAGCAGCCTGGGTTTGGGTGGGTTGGTGCTGATACTCATTTGGCTGTCTCCTGCCAGGCTGGTGTGGATAAAGCTGAAGGTGATGGCTTAGTGATGCAGCAGGAGCTTCCTGCATGTAATGATTCAGAGCTGCTGTTACGTGCATTACCCCACACGAAGCCTGATCCTGACTGTTAAAAGAGATAGAGAAACACAGGATTGAGAGCAGTATTGCACTAAAGGATTTCTGACATTAAGATCGCTGAAAGTGAAAGTTTTAAAATGTGGAAAGATTTGGGTATAAATAACGTTTTCTTAAAATTCATAAACATCGTTTGAATACAAGAATCAATTAGAAATAGCTTAAAGTTGTTGGCATGGAGACTTGTGTTGGTTTCACATCCCCACGGTCCAGGGTTTGATCCTATGTTTCTGTGGGTCCATGTAGGTTTCCTTTGAGTACTCCAGTTTGCTTCAACTGTCAGGAAACATACCAGTAGGTGGATTAGCTACTCCTCGCCTGAAGTCAGCTGGGATTGGCTCCAGCTTGTCTCAACAACCCTTAACGAGTAAACACTACAGATAATGGATGGATGGATGGATTAGCTACTCTGAATAGCCTCTAGGTGTGTGCAAGTGTGTGTACATATGTCTGTGTTGGCAGTTTTGACCTTGTGCAGACATTTAGCTGGTCCCCACATGCAGAACCGTGTGGAAAACGTTTTTTTTTTCTTCTGTTAAAACAAATGAATAGTTCTATCAACAGAGGGTCCTCAGACAAAGTGTGTGTATGTGTGTGCGTGTGTGCATTTCTGCAATAATCCTGTTCAGGACTTATTCCTATTCTGTGTGCACAACCCTGATAAAAACAAAGCAGTTATGTTGAAAACTGTTAACGTTTTAGTGCAGAAATGGACGAAATAACATTGTATAGTTGTGTCTAAATAGTAAAGCAAAAGGAAAGCCATTAACTTCTTCTGTTAGCAGAAATCCCTTTCCAGTGGTCTAGTTGGCATACTATGTGTAAACTCTGTTGCATCATGCAGGCTGCCAAGAGTGGCTCTGCTGCCGAAGCAGAATGCTTGATGCTCTGTCAGTCCGAGCCTCTCAGTGATTAGACAGGTTTGACAGGAACACACATGTTGCCTACAGGGCTCGGACCATATTTAATGTACAGCTTCACACTCGAAATTCATCTCCTGTGGTTGGTGCGAAATGGAGACTCATTTAAAACAGTGACCAAAAAAAAAAACTATTTAATTGATAAATACTTGATTGCTAAATTGATGAATACAATTAAATGTTTTGCGTTGCGTTGTTTACATTTGGGTTTGAAGCTTTTCCAGTCTACACCAGCAAGAAGCGGCTCACGAGCAGTTGCTAGCGCCTCGTGTTTTTCTTCTTATTTGTTCTGTCAGGAAGTGTTTGATGAACTTTCGCTGAACTCAGATAAGCCATATATTTCTGGTGAATTATCTGTTGGACTGTTGTTTTCTTTCTTTCTTGCCCACTATTGGAGAAGGAACCAAATATTCAACTATTCCCCAGACCCTGTGTTAGTGGGTTTGCAAACTCCACAGCCTGGAGTGCATTCTACTGGAAGCCGAAGATCAGTGAAGTGCCCCTGAGCAGCCTCTCTATGGAGTCAACTAACAGCAGCCGAGCTGCCGAAAAAAATACATTAAGTCTTCTCTTCCCCTCACTCGGGACAAAAACAGCTCACCTTGCTACCTACGGTGGATATGCACTGCCAGCTGGAGGGAAATTGCCTTTTGTGGGAGCATTAATGCAGACATGCATCCTGCTGTCAAAGCATCATTCTCCCAATAAGTCCTTTCCCTCCTGAGCTCTCTCTTGCATTCTCCATTCAAGTCCCCTAGTCTTTTTCTTTTCATTAATAACCTTCCGCTGTCTGCCTACAAATAAGTTATTCCCAGCAACCACCTCCCCTTTTAAGCCTGTTTTGACTCCCATTGTTTGATCTGGTATGATGAATAAGACGACTAGACGAATGCAGTTAGAAATTCATGGCTGCTCTTTTTCATTAATAAATGATCAGTTTGCCGAACACTCTGGTGATTGATAGCTTGTGCACAGGATGTATTGAAACTAGACAAATTCAATAGCACATCAGTCACTGGGAGGCCACAGAGAATTTCAACATGTGAAATATTGAGGTCAACAGAAAATAGAAAGGAAGAGGAAAGAGGGATAACCAGTTCGAGCTCCAAAACAGTAGTAATTCACAACATGCTTAAAAGTTGGCTTTTGGTTGATGCCGGCTCCTTTTTTAATGCTGTACTTTGCTGATTGACCGGATGTCAATGCAGACTTCCACTTTGATTTCAGACTAGACCAAAGCCAAACAGCAGGCATGTGGTTTGAAATTCCCAAACCTTTTAACTACACAGTGTGAATGTGACAGTTCAGATGATTTTTTTTTTTTTTTGCCCTCTTGCATGAAACTCTTCTCTTGCGACCAACTGATAAGATGGAGATAAAAACTCGGGCTTTTCATTTGCACAGGGTAAATTTTGGAAAAGGTTCTCCGTGTTTCAGTCTATGCAGTAAATCTGCTGACAGTTCTCTATAGATTACTTGCATTATACCAGGATCAGACCATATGATTTTTTTGTATTTCTTTCATGATGGTCACCATGTGAGATTAGTCAACCATATTGTTATGGCAGCACTCCAAGTTTGACCCTGGCTAAGTATTGTTGATATCCTTGCATGTCGTCATAGGAAAGGGTCAAGAAGATGTCAGTCATAGCTGTCGAAGGAATGTCAAGGAACTTGTTGTAGGAGTTTGTCAAGCTAGGAGAGAAAATACCAAAATTCTGACATGCCAGACTTTTCATCAGGGTGACTTGGGGTGTCCCAGATACCACATCGCTGTTCTTAGATTATGTCACATTACAAGGCCAGTTTGTCATTCCTGATGTTGATATTTGGGCTTAACACTGGAAATTTGTCGCACACAGAAAATTGGTCAGAATTTGTGTAGTGTGATCGCAGCATTAAGGGATACTGATTCCACTCTTTGATAGAACACTGCCTGTAAAGATGAAATAGAACATTATGAAAAACTTAAAAATCCTTTGCATAGCACTTAGTATGAAGGGGAAATTTAACAAGTGCATTCTTATAAGTAATAACTGAAGTTGATTAAAAGATAAAATACATTGTCATGTTCAGAGACTGCTTTAACCTCATCAGGTGGGATGGCATGGAGCTGCGATATCTATGTATCTATCTGTCGGTCGGTCTGACTGTCTGTCTGACTGTCCGTCCATCCATCCATCCATCCATCCATCCATATGCTGCATGTTTGTGTGTGTTTGTCCACACCACCAGATTTGATTTGCTTCTCATGCAGGCTGTGTGGCTGCTCTAATTTGTTAACATGGACACCCACAGGAAAGTCAACAGGTTCTGTTACCATCATACACATGGGACACAGTTTGTATTAACACAGACATGGTCATTAGCTGTGGATTAGAGGTCAACGTTCCTTCCCACCCATTACAGGAAAACACTGTTAATGAAGAAATAATAATAATAATAATAATAATAATAATAATAATAATAATAATAATAATAATAATTATTATTATTATGAATAACAAGCCATTTAAAAAAACCCTTTACAGCTAACGCTAACAATTTTGCTACATAAAAATGCTACATTGCTGATTTTTTAATATAAAAACAGGTTTATATTTTATGTATTCCTTGAATTTACAGAAACTATGCTATATCGTGATATGTGTCATTATATCGAAATGAAATTACCTATATTGGCATAAAAGATTTGGTTATATTGCACAGCCCTAGCTGCCAGTGATTACTGCCATAGTACACTTTGGCCACCCCCAAGCTACTGTTTCCATGTTTTCAGCACCACAAATATTATTTACATTCAAGTTAAAGTGAGAAATATATTGTATTACAATGTACAGCAATAATAAATGAAAGAAAATGCAACAAACTGGTGACCTTGTCTCTACGTATTAAAATGAAAATTGGGTTCATCCACAGTAGTAGCAAATACAGTATTATGTTTTAACGTAAGACATGTAACAGTTTCAGTGAATGTATTGAATTATACAGTGCAATTGCTGTATACTGTTTGAACCATTCTATGAACACATCTTGATCATTTTAATATTTCATCATGGCAACTTTCCATGGACCATGGCATGGCACGTAAATATTTTAGCAAATGAAAGATCTTAGAGCCATCTTTGATGTTGAGCCAGCAAAGAGCTTTAACTGATTTCAGTGGATTGGGTCATCAATGGGCCGAGTTCTCTCCAAATGACATTCCTTTTGAATGCATGTTGTTGACCAATCTTCTTTGCCTTCATAAAATTGTCTCCACTGATGCTGGATGCACAATTTATTTGCTCTCAAGGTCAAGCAGGTCTTTGCTCTCCTCTTCCAATGGGTTCCCCAGTTCGTCCATTACATCGATGAGTAAGCAGACATCTTTCCTAAATGCTTTCTGCACACTTGCTGTCTGGGCATAGTGAAGCATCATCCCATGAACTGGTGTGCATTTTCAGAGTCCTCAAGCAGCGCTGCACCCTCAGGTCCAGCTACCATCCACGGGCAGAGGCCACTACGGTTGTCTGCAAGACCTACCAACCCCTCCTCCCTTTTGATGCAAGCATGTTTCTGCTCATGTGCTTGAACAGTGGAGATTGCAGAGATGTACTGGTCAGTCTTCTGAATAGTGAAACTGCCAGCATTAAATCTGGTATTTGGGTAGTTGGTATGGTGCAGAGCAAAGAGCCAGGGGATGAGTAGTACTCTTTCTGATACTATAGTATGTGTACAGTGTCGGACTAATGGAGTATATGTAATGGAGTTACGTATTTAGAATAGAAATTATGATTAACTATAATAGGATACAGTTATGAATGTAATCAGAATGAACTTACATTCTTAAACTCAATAGATTACGTAAATGAATTACTTCCAACACTGTATATGTTGTACAAGTATTACAACCCGAATTCCAGAAAAGTTGGGACGTTCTTTAAATTTGAATAAAATGAAAACTAAAAGATATTCAAATCACATGAGCCAATATTTTATTCACAACAGAACATAGAAACATAACAAATGGTTAAAGTGAGAAATTTTACAATTTTATGCACAAAATGAGCTCATTTCAAATTTGATACTTGATACAGGTCCCAAAATAGTTGGGACAGGGGCATGTTTACCATGGTGTAGCACAGGGGTCGGCAACCTGCGGCTCTTTCATCCTTTTGCTGCGGCCCCCCCCCGTTCGGAAACTTTTTAT
>JAQMCW010000005.1:14571982-14582359 GCA_030068335.1 Chrysichthys cranchii
CACACACACACACACACACACACACACACACACACGCACACACACACACACACACACACACGCACACACACACACACTCACTCTCTCTCACACACACACTGGCTGTCATACAACATGAATGTATTGAGAAATGCATGAAATCATGTGCACGATCACTATTTCCACCAGCAAATCCTAATCAGTTTTTTATCATGGTGAAGGCAGAAAGTTAAAATTATATCTTTTACCTTACTGTATATCACTGGTCCCGAATCCTCACTTACTCTCTCACATTGAGCTTGATTACTGTACCTGAATATGAAAAATAACCCCCCCACACACACACACATTTTCATATGGACAGACAAAGAAACAAATGAAATAAATACGGAAATAATTCAAAAGTACAAAATAAAAGTATACAGGAAACACTCGCTCATCTTCTGCCGCTTAATCCTGTGTTGATCCTATTGCTCTTGCTGTACAAACATGTGCAAGTGGTTTTGGGATGTTTATCCAATACCTCCATTAGGTAGTTTGAGCTCATCTTCTACCACTTAATCCCAAGGTTGCAGGGAAAAGCCGGAGCCATCCCAGCTGACTTCGGGCGAGAGGCGGGGTACGCCCTGGGCAGGTCACCAATCCATGGCAGGGCAACACACAAGAGACAGGCAACCATTCACACTCACATTCACACCTACGGGCAATTTAGAGCAGCAATAAGCCTTATCCCCTCTGCGCATGTCTTTGGACTGAGGGAGGAAACCGGAGTACCCGGAGGAAACCCACACGGACACGGGGAGAACATGCAAACTCCACAGAAAGGCACCCAGATCGACCCTTTTCTAACTTAGATTTACAAACATATAAGAGTAAAAAACTAAAACAAATAATGAATGAACAAATGACTGAGAATGCCTACCTTTTTAACATATTTGCATTATATTTCTTGATTTAGGAATTTGTATATTCTCGCTTTTGTTTATTTTTGAATTTTGGCAGAAATGCTCCACCATAGCCTACAATTCATATTTTTGAAAAATGAAGAAAGTGCCACTAAGAGATGGCAAATGTTTGAAAAACATTTGTATACAGGAACTGTCAGCTTTTGAGAAGCTGACAGAAATATGCTTTCTCTCAAGAGACGCAGTATCCTGTTTATCTGGCGCTGGCTGGTAAACAGGCTTTTCTCTGACCTAATAACATATTCCTCAGTTTTCCTCGCGCAGATAGATTTCTATTTGTGAAAAGCCTGCTGTCTAAGCTTGCAACAGTAAAGCTTGAGTGAAAATAAATTCCCCAACCCCTTACTTTATTAGAGAACTCCTGACACTGCTTTTGTCCTGAAACTTATCGCAAAAGCTTTGCATACTTAATATGTGGATAAATTCAACCGGATGGCTTTTACTGGGACGTTTGTTCCCTGTGCTGAGGCTTTGTTCTGAATGTTCGGCAGGAAAAAAACCACACATATTCAGTGAATTAAAAAACCCATTGATAACACCCAAGCAGTCAGTTCCAGTGCTGAGTACACAGCAGCTCAGCTACCGGATTTGTGGTACCATGGGAAAGCACTGGAGGTGGATCTGCTGGATTTTTCCTGCTTCTCCTAAAGTCTTGCTGAGATTTAAATAAGCCTAAAGATTACTTGACAGCCTTTAAATGTAAATTTGGCTGAGGTCAGAAAAGCGGCCCTGGTAAATCCCAACCTTCTCATTTTGTAGATTAGAGCCTTTATGTGATGTGTGACACTGACTTTAAGCCTTCTAGTACAAGGAATGTAGATCCACTGTCTGATGATATCTGATATATGTGGCAAGGTCAGCATAAGAGTCACCGGTGATGCTAGACGTTTGCTTAGATGTGAGCGTTTGCACATACTACACTATATACAGCATTCAGATATCATGGCAGCCATGCCGGTGGGGCAGTATGACGGTAATAAGAACAAAGCCTCAAACAGACAGGTTATCGCGTATGACTTAGCATCTTGTGAATTCTTAGAGTAACTCTGTAATAGGCAATTGAGAGTCGACAACCTTCAGCATACAGTCCCGTAGCTTATTTCATGCTGTATTAGATGTATCTTTGTTTCACTGTGTGTGATACAGCATGTGTGTTATTAGAAGAGCTACTATAACTAAGCAGGCCTGCCAGGTTTTTAGCAAAATTTCCATTTCAAAAGCGCCTCAAACTAGCCTGGGCGGCACTGTGATGTGGTGGTTAAGACTGTCACCTCACAGCAAGAAGGTCCTGGGTTCGATTCCTGTGGTCGACCTGGGCTTCTTTCTGTGTGGAGTTTGCATGTTCTCCCCATGTCCTTGTGGGTTTCCTCTGGGTACTCCGGTGTTCTCCCACAGTCCAAAGACATGCACAGAAGGGATTAGGCTAATTGGCTACTCTAAATTGGCCGTAGGTGTGAATGTGAGTGTGAATGGTTGTCTGTCTCTGTGTGTTTGCCCTGTGGTGGATTGGCGACGTACCTAGGGTGTACCCCGCCTCTCACCCAAAGTCAGCTGAGATTGGCTCCAGCTTCTCCCTGCAACCCTGAACAGGATTACGGGGTTGAAGATGAGCTCAAACTAGCCTGGAAAATCGAGGGATTGGATAAACATCCATCCAAGTGCTTGCATGTGCTTGTATTGAGAGAGCAATAAAGTTGCTGAAAAGTAGAATATTAAAATAATAAAAATGTGCCAGTTGGGTTTCCACGCAAGAACCAAGCATGTTATGGTAACCATTCAGCAATATCACTATATTTACCTGTAATTGTGATAGCTATGCTCTGAGTGGGCCACAATATAAACGCTTGTTGTATTTCCCATTTTTGGCCACCAGTAGCTAATCACTCACTCACACTCACTGTTCCTTTCTGTACCACCGGCGGCACCCCCCATAGGTGTGTTAAGCGGCAGTACATACGTGCGCCAAGCGGACCCCATGGGGCTCAGTTGACGTTTCCTGGCTGGACGCATTTTACAGGGTGAGATCGCCAGTCCCACGCCTAACCCTCCCCTAACGTGGGGCTCGGGATCACGCAACACACAGGGCCAGACAACCATTCACACTCACATTCACACCTACAGGCAATTTAGGGCAGCTAATCTACCTAAAGTGCATGTCTTTGGACTATGGGAGGAAACCGGAGTACCCGGAGAAAACCTACGCGGACATGGGGAGGACATGCAAACTCCACACAGAAAGGCACCCGTGCTGTGAGGTGACAGAGCTAACCACTTAGCCACCGTGCCGCCCACCAGTAGCTAATACAACTCATAGGTCTTAAAATGGGCAGTGAGCTGGCAGTCCCACAATTAGGAAACATCTAGAAAAGCAAGCAAATCAATGAAACATTAATTGTTGATTGATGACAACAGAATCAGCAGGATGAAAACTGTATGGAGTGAAAATGAGGACTTTATGATGATGACCATTTGTCGAATGGTTGCTATACATGGAACGAATTACCTGCCCCATACGGATAAGCCACCACTGATCCGTTATGTTTTTTGCTCAGCTCTAATGCGGATAGTTTTACTTTTCAGAGAGATGAGATGACCAAAAGCAGTGAAAACCCCAGACAGAGGAGTGAGATATTTGCAGTCCACCAACAATCTAAATATTAGTGTAAGCTACTTGGATTTATCAGCTGCTCTCCACCACAAGAAATCTGGAAATCAGCTTTGAAATATTGGCTTTGATGACAGTCCAAGGCCTTCTTGCAATGCCTTGTGGTTTCAGCTTAAAAAAAAAACAACAACAAAAAAAACCTAGAAACTTGGCCTGTAGATGCAGTACTGTTTGATTGGCACCACTTCATGACTAAATGATTACAAAAGGCTGTTATGTGCATATTCCTGAGGCAGGGGAGGCTGCGTCACTGCAGAGTCAAAGGGCTAAATAGAGCCAAATGTTTTATCCAAAGGAATTGCTTTGTCTGTATACACCTGGTGCCTGTTTTAAGCCCAGAATATATTGGCAATGAGGAAGAAACCGACGAACGTAAAAGAATAGTTGACTGCGTTGCATGTATACTGCAGTTAACGGGAACGTATACAAAGTCCTGGGAGTTCATGAAATTAAAAGAAATATTCGAATAAAGGTACTGGAAAAGACTTCCTTCCTGTGCAAATATTCTGCTTAACAGGAAGGACAAAAGTAAAACAGTAACACACACTGCATGGTTACTTCGTGTCGACTGAACTATGCATGTGCGCTGCACATGTTTATAGACTTCCAGTTCAAAGTCAGGACCTTTGACACCTTCTGGGGCTGGAGCACAGGCTCCTGGCAGCGTTAGTGTGTGTCCAGCCAGGTGTACATGGCGTGTTGTGTTTGCTGTCACCTTCTTTTCTCCTGGGCTTGATGTGGAGAGCTTCGGGATTTAGGGGGTTCCCGTGAGAGTGAACAGATGTCACATGGCTTTCTGCCTGTGCTCAGGCTACTCACTCTTTGCACTGACAGGTAGCGTGTCCTCTCTGAAGTGCTACACTGGAGAGGTGTCGCGTTTGTCCCTCCTGGAACAAAAAGATGGCACCAAAAAAGAAGAATGTGTTAAAGGGCGAAATTGTGATTTCACTACTGCCTAAGATAGCACTGAGTGGCTTAAACGATGTAGTGGGAGAGTCTGTCTGATACTTGAGACCACATTTAGACATCAAAAAATATAAAAAAAATAAGAGAAATGGAATTAAACGAAGGTATGGAATTATTTGAGTCTTATACTACTGAGTACCAGTCGTGCTGGATGCTCCTTTTGTCATGGATTAGGATTAAGTATTGGCTAATAATGTGTTTTGTTGTGCATTTAAGCTCTAGCGTGTTGCGATGTAAGTGTTGCATTTGGCCTCTGCATGCTATTGTATCCAGACAATACTGTTTTTACACAACCCTTCCACAGAGGACGTCCAGATTTTCTGAAAATTGAATTGGTTTAGCATGTACGGCAATACAATAAGTATATAAAAAATGTCCGGTCAGTAGATGAATGCGTATTAGACAGATGCGTACAAGTGTTGAAACTGTGGCAGCTGAAGGGAGGTAGCAGGTTTGCCATGTAAAGATCTTCCCTCGCGGGAATGTCTTATTATCCCTGTGTGGACATTCCACTGACATAAACTTATGTTTGTTAATGTGGTAATTAACGCTATGCCTGCATGCAAATCCTAACCTAGCCTTAACCTCGGTATCCAAAAGGAGTAACCATTTGGCTCATTAGGATGCTTTCAAATATGCAGCGTTTGGCATTCATTTGAACTTAACCCTGATGCCTTTCCCTCTTTGGTGTGATTAGTTTATGTATGTGAGAACACAGCAATCGGGCATGGGTGCAGACCAAAAACGACCCCGTTCAGATGGTCTCGGTCCGGTTCCAAATGAAGTGTAGATTGCACTGAGGAAGCAGTTTTTCACCTGAGTGCAGGAAGCAAATCAAATATGGCATGTATTATGAGTTGGGGGCAACAGATTGAGCCAAATGAAAGCGTCGTAGTAGTGCAGAAATGAGATATGCAATGGGTGTTTGGACCTAGGGTTGAGTCAGAAAATAACCCTTGTATGCATAAAGAATGTTCGCTTGGCAAAGGCAAATGGTTCATCCTCATGTTTCTGACCAGTGAATGAGTTTCATGAGTTTTCAACCCGACACGCCACTCAGCCAACGCCCACCCCCCCCACCCCGCCCCCACCCTTTTTTTAAATTTCATTTAATTACAGTATGAAACTAAACCAAATCAAATAGCAAACAAACAAAAAAGTCTCAGTTTTTCTTCTTGGCAGATGGACTAATGGGTATAAGCATTTATTTTTAAATAAAGCAGTTCTTTCATTGGGGGTCAGCCAAATTTCAAATCTTTCGATCCTTGTGAGAATCTTTGGTCCCTACCAAGATATAAAAAACATACCTACACACACACACACACACACACACACACACACACACACACACACACACACACACACACACACCTGCTGTGAATAAGTAGTATGTTGAGCTCAATGGATTGTGAACTTCAAAGCCTCATTGAGAAACTGGAACAGAAAAATCACACTGGCACTAATAGCGCCAACATAAAAAATAATCCTAACCAGCCTCTGTTAATGTCCTGACATTTCTTTTTCTTTTTTTTTTTTTTTTTAATTTAAAAGCATGTTTGCGTGGCATTGTTTTGTCTCTTTCCTGGCCTTCTAACTGGAATCTTTCCGAGCCGTGGATCCTTGACATGTTTCCCATAGCGTCGCTTCTTAAGGTGACATCGTCCTTGTTGGACAGGGAGCCACCATGCAGGTGTACATAATTGCACCTACCTCTTACCTGTACAAGTGGCAACCACTCATTCATCGAGTTCTTTGCTTGGTTTTCTTAAATCGCTGAAATGCAAGGAGGTGGCACTTCAAAGCAGAATGAACACTTGATTACTTCGGGAACGTAATTGCTTTGCTTAATCTGTCGCTGTTCGATGTCATTCGATTACGCTGTTACCAGAATTAATTACCATTCCTGCAGCATGGATGGCATTCGGAGAACCATTGCTTAGTGGTCCAGTGAGCAATTAGTATTATCCTGGATTTAGTAAAACATTTTGTTATGGCATAGTACTGAGAAAACCTTTTTTTCTGACATAACCCAAAGGTTGTGGTTAACCAAAACATAAGACGCACGGTCAACTCAGTCTGTACGTCTCCTGAGAGTTTAAGAAACTGACCTCACCAAACTTGTTAGTGCTATAAGCTGCACTTTTCTGTCTGTGGTTAAGTTGTCTTGCCCCTTGTAAAAGGTGGCTAACTCAAGGCCTTGTCCTTCTGGATTTGGTTATGTTAAGAATAGGGTGTCACATTAAATGTCAGGGACGTATCCAGTTAGCCGCCTTGGGGGCCTCATAAAAATGCCTCTCAGGATTTTGAAAATAATGACCGTCACAACAGGCAAACACCATCCCAAATCATTTCCTCATGCACTCAGACGAGCGCTAATGACATCTTCAGAGGGAAGGAGACCTTGCCTGTGCCAGTTAACCTCATCCAAGAAGGCACGGTCCAAGTCGACGTGCCGAGCTCCTGCCACCTAATATGAATCTGCTCCCAATTTCTCTTCAATACCATTATCAGAACGCAGACAGGAGAGCGAAAGTGAATTAATGGTGAGGAGATTTATTTGTTTGGTGTAATATGGACTGTAAAACAGTAAGAGCTCTGCCGACCCTCGCAGGTTTGCTGCCCCAGGGGTACAATCAAACGCTGGCAGTAAATCAATAGAGCTCCAAGGGGTTTTTATAACCAGAGTTTAACACCATGCTCTAAGTGCTCCAGGTGGCAGGTCATTTGTTCATTAGGGCAGCTTATCACAATAAACAGTGGCAACTCTGATTGGGCAAGCAGTAGGGTGTTGAGGGGAAAAAAAGAAAGAATAGGAAAAAAAGTGAGAGCCAAAAAAACAATCTCTGGTGGATAAGTGTGGACCTAATAAGACAAGGCTGGAGCAAGATTAAAAACTACCATCATCTGTACCTACCCGGAGATAGGAGAGGCTTCAGATCTGCTGACCCTCTGCTAGCCTGCAAGTCTGTCTGCACACCCTGAGAGACTCTAATATGGATCGTGGCTAGTACACACACAGGTAACAATTAGGATTTTAATGGATGCGTATAAAAAAAGTTCCAGGTAAGAGGTGAAAGGGGCCGAGTGCGATATAGGAAGAGGAAGCAGTTCTAGGGTGGTGAACGGGAACTTTCAGAAGGACCACAAACCGCTGTTTCTCTTGCTTTTTGAGCGTTCTGTTTTCCCAATGTCCTGCAAACACCAGTCTAATGAGGGCATTTACAAGCATTTTTAAAGTGTCTAAAGGTGAGGCTCAGAGTGCCACTGACTGCCTTTCAGACTCAGCACTCATGTTTCAGAATGCACTCGAATGATCCTGTGAATGGCCCAAAGTGCACACGGAGATTGAAAAAATGGCTACATTTTCCCTGCCTTTGAGATTCGGTCCCCAGCAATGGAAGAATTCAGGGTCACTGATTCATGTCACTTATGTCTCTATCTTGACTTTCAATGAAGGGGGGGAAAAAAAGTCTCATTTCCAAACTCTGTTTTTCAAATCTCTCACCTCAGCGGCATGTATCGAGGTTATGAAAAAGCCATGCTCAATTATTTCGCCAAGGCTGGTATTTGAGAACGGTCTGCAGCCCATCGCTGCGCCGCTTTATAAGGATGATAAAAGGCTGCTTCTTGCCAGTGCTGGATTTTTACAAAGGTCACTCTTAATGGATGTGTTTCTACAGATTTGAGCGAGCACTGCTCTGAAACATTTATGAGATGCCTGCCTTAGCCAGAGCCCATGTTTGGACGTGTTAAGAACTTCAGACCTCATGCTGATTCTCTCAGGACGGCTTGTTTGTGACTCTCCAGCACTGCAGGACCAGATTTCATTTCTTATTTGCTTCATCTTTTTCATCCCCAAACTTATGTATGAAGATAACAGAAAATACACCAGTTATTGGATTTAAAGTTGTTTTTTTCTCTCTCTCTCTCAAAAGATTGCTTGTTGTTTCTTCAGGAAAGAGTAATTTACCTGCCAAGAGAATGATACAGTACTGTGTGCATAAATTTCGGTTTAAGCCCCAGCGTCAATAATGCAAAAGATTTCCCATGCTGTGTGCTTTTCTGCTGTTTCTTTCTCCAGAGTGCAATCTGGGGAAGGATTTGATGATAAAAACTGCAGACAGTAAAAGCCATTAATGCCTGCTGCTTGTGAAGTAGCCAGCAGAGCATGATTTTCTCAATCAGTGGGAATAGACCAGAGCATGGGCAAAGCAAAAGAGATGGGGACTTAGCCTCTATACACGACAGATGCGCAAAATATTTGAATATTTTACCAGCTAATGAGTTATATTCTATAGATTAGCCTGTAGTTAGGCATTTTTAATCTCTGGCAGTGTAAATCCCAACGTTGTGACATCCCTGGCTAGAATTAGCTTCTCCTTTAGCTCTGATTGATTGATGACGTTAGCTACCCACGTACATGTCACCTGTATGTGACTGCTGTCACAACCAGCACGTTACGGATGGTAATGAATAGCACGATATCACTGCGCTCATTATACTTCATTTTCCTCTTCATCTGGCTAGAATTTAAATAGAAATGGAGCCATATGTTCGTGCAAATAATATTGGTTTCATCTTGGCCCAGTTACAACCATTGCCTCCAGTGGTACTTTTTTTATTTAACACGAGTATTTAAATTGTTATCAGGCATCATTGTGCAAAATGAGAGCGTGTTGTAATTACACAGGAAAACAACTGTCCAGTTGGAGCGTCTCGTTTTCTTTTTCAATTACACTCTTAAGGTTTTGTAATTATGCTCCATACTCATACGCTATCATTAGGCAAGCATTTCAAATGGCCTTCAATTAATGAGCCCATAAACGGGGAGGTAAATAAACGAAAGTCTGAAATTCTCCGAACAGGAAATCAAACCAGCCAAAGCATTTGTTTACTCCAGTGATTCCTGCCAACTGGCTACCGATTCATTATCATGATTAAGAAGCCTGCCACAAGAAACCAAAATGGCTAACCCCCATATCTTCCTAAGCCCCCTTTAAAGATGCATAATCCAAGAGTGAATAATACATCTGGCTGTGATGAATTAATGACAGGCAGTAACTAATGAATTATGCATCATGAGTTACCTTGCAATCAAAAGGCGGACTAGTGAGGTCGGAGAAGAACGAAGAGCCAGTGGTGAGCATGTTTCTAGCTGCAGTGGTGAAGCACCCTGCTCGAACATGCATCCGTCTTTTATGGACAGGTGAAAATGCACTAGACGTGATTACACATAGACGGTACGCTGTGGCTTTGGGATATCTCATGTGCTAATCATATATTTTGCAGGGCTTGGAATAATAAAAAAAAACTTTGATGTATTATATCGCACCCTCTCACTAATTACCTAAATGCAGCACTTCATCTGCTGAACTAACACCTGGAAAATGCCATTTCAAATGAAATACAGAGGCCAAAAACCCCCCAAAAACAATCCATATGAATTTGGATGGACAGGGACTAGGGTGAAATGGACTGTGGGGAAAAAGCGTGAACACGTGTCAAGTCGATTCACACACACATCACTCAGGCTGGGCTTTGACAGTGGTCTATTCTGCTCTTATTTGTTATGTGAGGCCCCTGTGCCTTCCTTTAGCAGCCTAATGAGCGCATGATTGACAGCTCCTGTCTCCGCACGCTGTAGGGCTCCTCCCTCTGTAGCATCCTGTGGGCAGCGGAGTCTTCCTCCTTCACCCACTCATTGTTTCCCCCCCACAGGCTCCATACTGATCAGTCACCTACACACACACACACACACACACACACACACACACACACACACACACACACACACACACACAC
>JAQMCW010000005.1:14582459-14592786 GCA_030068335.1 Chrysichthys cranchii
ACACACACACACACACACACACACACACACACACACACACACACACACACACACACACACACACACACACTTAAGCCAAGCCAGAGATGCTGTGGCTTTCTTTACCTGGCCCTCTTTTGTAGTGCTGTGAATAGTGAGAGCATTGCCTCGTAGCCTTTCTCTCCCAGTCTTGGAAATAATGAGGTGACGGATCTCCTCTCTCTATTTTACTCTCTCTCATTCTTTCCTTTTTTTGCTTCCTTGCCTCTCTCTCTCTCTCTCTCTCTCTCTCTCTCTCTCTCTCTTTCTTTTTCTCTGCCTTACTCCCTGTACCCTTTCCTGCCTCTTTTATGTTGCTGTTTTCGGTGCATCAGCAACTCTCCGCAGGTTTGTTATGGAGCAGGGGGTATTAGATAAGGCTGATGTTCTTTGTAAAGGTTATCCCGTAATGGATAAAGGATGCTTATCCAGCCCTTTTATTTATCTTACTGCCTGCGTGACCAATGGCTGTCGGATACCAGACGCTTTTCCAAAGGTGCACATAAAGGGACTTTTGTGACAGCACCCTTATTTAATCAACTACACTTATTCTAGACATGAAGATAAGTGAAGAGAAAGCACAATTTGTCATTTGAACTCTTTTATTTACACTGATTATGAGTTCTGTATAGATACACCTTCTTAGACGTGAAGACGTTCGAAACTGAGTTTCGAAAAGTTGCCTTGAGAGAATTGGACCTTTTAGCCTGATCATACGTCTGTAACTGGCCAATGTCAGAAGGATTGACACGTCGGTTGGGGTGTTTCCATGGTCGCATTAGATGTCACACTGCCAGGATGGCCTGTCACGACAGCGGACCCTGCACGGCACGGGACTAACGCTAGGAAGAAGAAGAAAAAGAAGAAGAAGTAGAAGAAGAAGAAGAAGATATGTCTGTAACTGGTCACTGATTGAGCTGTCTAAAGACTCGACACAATGCTCACACATGTGCAGACCAGAAATTCCAAACAAAGGTTTTTTCTTTCTTTTTCTCTTTTTTCTTTCTTTCTTTCTTTTTACTGACCAGCGCTAAAGCCAAATGTATGTTCCCAAAATCTATTACTATTAAAACGGTGATGATTATAATGATGAAAATGCTCATTAATTTATTTATTGCATTCATTCAGTACTTGCTGTATCCTGATCAGGATTGCAGTGAACCCAGAGCCAATCCCAGGAATACTGGGTGTGATGTAGGAGTCCACACTGAAATGGATCCACACAGACGTGAAGAGAACATGAGGAACATGCATTAACCCCTAACAGGATTTTAGTTGGATGATATTCTTACTTCTTGATCTAGTGAACTAGTAAGAGGATATATTTTTGACAGAAACTACAAAGCACGTCTGCCAAATGCTGTAAAGGAAACGGTAATGCGAACCTCATTTAAAAAACACACAGACAGGAACACGAGGTCAGGGTCAAACCAGGGAATGTGGAGCCGTGTGGCAGCGCCTCTACCTGCCACGCCGCTGTGTTGGCAAAAAATACTGATTTATTTATTAGAATCCCGACCCTGTCAAAATATCACACGTTAAAATACACATATTTCAAATCAACTGCACGCCAATTTGCCGCATTCGATTAAAACAAACGTTTGTTCTCGTCAGCAGATTAAAGAAACGAATCCAAAATGCACCCAGCTGCTTTAGAATGTCAAAGTGCAAAGTTCAGCATTTCCAGCTCCAAAATTAGGTTTCAGGTGCTAACCTTTAAGGTCGTGCCTATTTGATTGCAGGTGTCCATATGCGTTTTGTTGAGGACATTCTTGAGGAGCTGGGGAGCAGTAAGCATGTGTTCCTGTAACCGTGTAAAGATTTACTCGGGGTGAAAATAAATCACTTTGCCCTAAAAAAAAAAAAAAAAAAAAAAAAAAAAAAAAAAAAAAAAAAGGAAGCCTATTACACCTATACTTACTACTTCTCACTGATGCAATTACAAGATAAATGACTTTATAAATTGTGTCATTGTGGTGTGTAAAGGCCCTGGAATTACCTTGAAATTATGTGCAGTGAGAGTGCACAGGGGAGTTGAGCACATTAACAACTCTGAAAAGCCTTCAAATACACATATTAGCAAGAGCATTATAGTTTCAAATTATGTTCAATTATTTAATATCATTTATTTGGGCTCCCGAGCTTAGATTTCTAAGTCATTTAAAGTCTGCATGCAAGTTCCATTTCTGTCGCTCCTTCGCTCTCTCTCTCTCTCTCTCTCTCTCTCTCTCTCGCTGTCATTACAGCTCCCTCAGACCAAGCTCGCCCATATTTGAATGAAAAGCAGCCATTTAAAATTTGCCGCAAAAGC
This sequence comes from Chrysichthys cranchii, assembly GCA_030068335.1. Lineage (NCBI taxonomy): Eukaryota > Metazoa > Chordata > Actinopteri > Siluriformes > Claroteidae > Chrysichthys > Chrysichthys cranchii. The sequence continues at coordinate 14,584,789 of JAQMCW010000005.1, forward strand.
GTGCCACTCTGAGAGTGTACAACATTGACAAGCTGCCAGCACCATCCACACATGACTGAGAGCTGCACAGCCCCCCGGGCTCCTCTTCTGGAAATTATGAATATAAAGTCATGCATTACAGATCCAGCGGTGAATTTATTCATTCCCTTTAGCAGAAGTCGGAAATGCAGCCGAGCCAAATCAATGAAATATAGTTTATCACTGTCAGCGTAATCATTTGCTAATGGCTACTATCAATTGTGGGCCCACAGTGTGCGCTCCACGCTGGACTGCAATTAAAACCAACAACTATTGAAGGTGCTTTTGCATTGGCTCTCATGTTTATACATCGATTATTCCCCATGTGCTGAATTGAATACTTACATTGTCATTTTTCTTTCGTTTTTTTTAATTTTATTTATTTATTTATTTATTTTTTGGTGTCACTTTGTAAAGGGTAGGAAAAGGCTCAGGCCTTCGGGCCACTTTTTAGCACACAACAAATACTCAAGGTTATCGGGACATAAGTTAAATTCTATTTTATGTTCGGGGTTTTTTTTTTCTCTCTCTCTCTGCCTCTTGGATATAGCAGTAATATGATAACAGTTTAGCCTTTGAGTGGTAGCGTGGCAGACTTCTTGTGGCAAACCCTGCCTAAGATTGCAAGGTACATCCATTAGGCACACTTTTCCCCTCCAGCATTGTGACTCAGAAAAGGAGATATTTGTGTTCGTGGTGGTGGAAGGTCCATCTTGAGATTCTGAACTTATTTATTCATTTGTTCTTCTGGTGCCGCATCAACATCTATGTGCCGGCGGACATGCGAGCTGGAGGAGCATGGAATTATTTATTATTTATTCATAATGCCCTGGAGTGGTCAAGGCTGGTCCAAAGCTTATTTTTTTGTGCTACTGTCACAGTTGCAGCCATATCTTTAAAAGCTAGCGAAAGTAAAGTTTCAGGGGTTTTCTACAGAGGGCACATTCTTTCCACAACTGCTATACTGAACACGAGCCGAAACAGTGTAAACAGACTTCTTTTATTTTCAGGTCAAGCTGAGAGCATCCACGATGCACACTTGCTCTCGCTAATATTACAGTATATACGTGCTTGCCGGTGCCTCTAGCAACAGATGTGGTAAATTGTTCGAGTATATTTAGAATACACTTAACAAATTATTCGGTTTCAGCTTCTGATCTTACAGGAGATATATATATTTTTTTTTACAGATTAAGATAAAGTTAGCACCCTTATGAAGGCGTACATCGCTGAAATGTGATCCAACAAACAAATTGAAGATTTCTGCCCCCCCCACACACACACATAAAGTGATGCTGAAGTGTATTTCAGTCTGATGTACCTGTGGTGAAAGAACATTCTCTCACACCTTCTCCATGCATGACTACCAGTCGGTATCGATCTTGATGTTAGATCAGCATCTAAGGAGCAAGAATATCAGCAGTAGGTTTATCTGCACAGCAGGGATCTGCCTATATGAACCACATGTTCGTTTCATCGATCAGTCACCTTTTTCATTCTGGCTTTCCTAAATTGCGGCTTTTTTGTAGTATTGGCTGAAGCGTTTTCAAAGTCAGCTGAAGCCTTTCATGACAAGGTGAACACCAGGGTGTCAGAAGCCGGCAGCGGGGAGTCACAGGTGTCAATTCCCGTGCACCATATCGACAATTAAGGCCTGTTTGCTTGGCTGAAGAGCGAGATGAGAGATGACAGGGCCTTGACTTTGATCTTGACCCCGAAACCGCATCTTGGAAATATGTAATTTGGTCCCTCATGAGATTTGCTAAGAAGCTTTCGGACAAGATCCGTTCTATGATGAACTCGTCTGTCCATCAGCTCTGGAGTAGGATCCACTGTTTTCACTTTCCAATCGGTAGGATGGTGTCCAAGAAAACAAAGTGCAATTTTTTTTATTTTTTTTTGTTACTGAATGATTTCATTCACTGACCTAGCTGGACCTCCTTCAGCCTTTGTACTTCTGGACTTTAAGAGTTTTCAATAGAAGAAGTGGAACACCCTCGGGCCTGCGTAGATTGATAAACAGTACATTGTTGTAGACGTGGAGCCTAGACACAGTCATCAGATTGTGGCGCTCAGCTTGGTTCACGCTGCCCCATTATTTCACTCCTGCACAATCGTTAAAGTCCAGTTGGGGGGAAAAAAAAAAACCAGGACAGAGAGAACACTTACACACTGCGGTTACTGCAACACTTACACAAGGATTGTTAAAAATAGGCTTTGAAAAAAAAAACCCCAACAACCCCATGATTATAATTGCAGTGTTTTACAAGTTAAACCTCATTTCCTTCCAATTACGCAAAACTGTTTTGACAGGATAAATGTCTTTAATTTTGTTCAGGGCCAGAGATTATACAAACATATCAGTCCTATTTATTTACCAGCTCTAATTGAAAGCTCGTCACTCATTTCTATTAGAAAAAGAAATCCGTGACCTCTTGAGCTAATTCTTTCTTATGTTTGGAGGACTGTTGATTACCGGTTCCCCTTTTTCTACATAACCTCTATCTGATTATGAGGAATAATCCTATATATACAGGCATGCGCATGAATAAACAGGAACAGACGGAGATAAATACACGTGTTCAGGGAAAATGAATCATGGGAGCTGTCAGTAGGTGGTGCTCTTAGGGCAGGAGAAGCTTTGGCTGTAACTGAACCTGTTTAGGGTGTAGTATTATATGTCTGGGTGTGTGCGTGTGTGTGTGTGTGTGTGTGTGTGTGAGAGAGAGAGAGAGAGAGAGAGATTGTATGTGAGAAAGGCCAGAGAGAGCACAGGGGTGTGCCATCCTCTGCCATTATATTTCCCTTCATGCTTATGTGCGTCCATCAGCTTACTGTTGTCACACCTGACACCCTGCATTTAAAATATAGGGAACACTTTTATAAGAGTAATGTTTTTTTTTGTTTTTTTTTTTTAGATTTGCCGCCTAGCATCTGTAGAATGCTTTCAAAAGTTTTCCAGAAAATATACTTTTCCTTCAGGAACCATTGCTCATGATGCTGGTTCGGTCGATATTTTTTTGGAGCACATTGCTCCATCTATTATCAGTATCTGTCCCGTTGTTTGAGGCAGCGTTGCGTGGACACTGGAGTTAATCCAGGTTACTTTGTGTATACCCTGGAATACACAGGTCACCAACCTATTACAGAGCTAACACAGAGACAAACAACCATTCACACTCACATACACACCTATGGGCAATTTAGAGTAGCCAGTTAACCTAAACTGCATGTTTACTGGGCTGTGGGAGGAAACCTGAGCTCCAGAGGAAACCCACACAGGTACGGGGAGCACATGCAAACTCTGCACAGAAAGGCCACCAGGTTCAAACCGACAACCTTCTTGCTTTGAGACAACTCCGCCCCCTCGTGTTGCCCCTTCTGAAGTATATGTTTAATTAAATATGTGTGTAAGTTTACAATTTTCCCATACTAAGACGTTTAAGCAACTCAGACACCACTATGACTATTTTCCTGTAATTTCATGTTATTTTTTTTTCTTAATTTACTGCAACATCATAGCCCTGCATAATAAATGTTTAAATTCATCTACTGAGGTAGAAATCCCAACCCATTATCAGTGTTATTATATCTATGATATGATTATCATGCTTTAACTGGTCACTTGACCTGAATATTCAAATCCTATACAGTAATTCCATATTATATACAGTACTTGGGCCTAACGTGTCCTTTAAATCGGGTCAGGAATACTGTGTGGTTCAGGACTAGAAAGCACTGGGACACTATTATCCATTATTCTATAAATGTTAAGACTATATAAAGATGTTTACAAATGAGGAGGTCCGCAGTGTTTAATTAAGGGGCGCCTGGCTGCAAAGATTTTGAGAACCCCCGTGTTAAACTATATAACAATCCGACAGAAAGCATCTTAACAGCTACGTGTTTTCCCCCGCTGGATCTCTTTTAAAACACCAATGTTCTAATACACCAAAGTGATGTTAGAAAGCAATCAGGCATATTACCATGATTGGATTCCAAATTTGCACTTATGTTGGCTCAGCAAATTTGGATTGGTGGTCAATTAAGTGCCATAGTAATATGATGGACTGCAGTTTGAAATGATCTGCATTAGAGGTCTAACGGCTCTTAAAAGGGTCAGCAGTCTGCCCTTCAGTCACCGGAGGCCTTAGATACACCATCAGCTCTTTTCAACCTTATGTAAGACTTTCCACATTTATAAAATGAAATATCAGTGAAGGGCCGCGTGCTCGCTCATGGACACGTCAGGCCTCATTCCTCATTTTCCCACCACGCCATAGGAATCAATGCAAAAGTAATTCACTTATTCATCTCCAAAGCGAAATCCCACTGTTTAAGCCGATTTGTGAATTGGCTGATAAATGATTGCCTTTCATATTACTTCAGAGTTTATAAGATCAGCTGGAATTCCGCTTTGGACACTTTCCCTGCGGTTAATAGGCCTTCTTTATGGTCATCAGTCTTGGCTGACAGATTACATTGATTGGAGGGCAGGCTAAATCAGAGCTAGGAATTACAGTGTAGCTATTCGAACTGAAGTAGCCATCTAACGTTTGCGGGAGAGAGAAAAAAAAGAAAAAGCAGGCGTTAACCGAATGACTTTCCGAATAACCGAGATCGCATTGAGACATCGGAGCTGCGTTTTTCCGTCTACGGCTTATTTGCATCTCCAGTACGTGTAATAAAAGCTGTTAAACTGTCATTTTAACCAGAAAGGATGATGGCTCTGCTAATGATGAATCTAGGAGCATAGCAAGGAGCATGACATCACTGGTATGCTGTCATCCCTACTCAGGTATTACAATAATTCCCTGCTTTCAGGGAACAGTCAGATCCGTGACTGTACTGCAGTTCACTCTGGACCGCAGTGTAGGCACAAGCTGTATGTGTGTCTAACTCTCTATAGTGAGGAAATGGAAAAAGTCCTATTTCTGCCACATGCCTAAGCTGCTGTATGAGCAGGCTATCGGCTGATGAAATCACCCACCTCAGGCAGTAAGCACAAATTGGTGGTTTATATAGGGACAGGTTTCATACAACTGACTGCGGTCTTCACAAAAAAATTTAAAAAATGAAATAATAAAAAAACCCCATGCATGACATCACCTCCTAACAAGTGTGTGTCTGAGTCATTCCCTGCTCTTCCGTTCTCTCTGGCACAACACACACACACACACACACACACACACACACACAGACACAGAGCACAGGAAGGTCAGGAGCCAAACTCATGTTACTGCGTGTATTTATTCATTATGCTCCGCACTTCCTGAATATCGATTCACCTTCTACCGAGTTTTCCGAGGTACAAGAATTTAGACCATATTTTTGGGGAACATGTTTGCAACAAAAAAACTGACATATTTACTGTCCAGCTGTTGCCTCCCTAGGGAATTCAAACCAGGGACTTTTCTTTAATTATCTGTCAGCAAATCATTAAAACATGTGCTTGCAACCTGAGCTTCAGTCACTTCATTCCTCATGGGGGACTTGATGACCGGGTGCGTAGTAGTCATCCACTACTATCATTGAGTCACATGTGATTTAACCACACGTGTCACGCCATGCAGTCATCTCACTACGCGCCTCGCTCTCATTGGTTACAGTAACAGATCTTAATAGTAATTATTAAGAAGGGGAAGACGAGGTTGCTGCAGAGAAGAAAGAGCGTTAATGAGATTGTGATTGCTCAGCTGCTCTGTATGAACTGATAACATCAGAGCTCTTTGCTGAGTGCTCACCATGACATCATCTGGACCCTTTGGCAGCTCGGCTTACAACAGAGAGAGAGAGAGAGAGAGAGAGAGAGAGAGAGAGAGAGAGAGAGAGAGAGAGAGAGTTTAAGCAGCCAGCTCCCGCAAGGCAGACTGTGTTGAGGAAACATGAGAAATGGCTCCACCATCCAAATATGAGTGCGACAGGTTCACGCGCAGGTCAGCTCCATATCCTCAATCTGGGAAGCTTTGTAATGTAAGTCACCTCTCTGCAGACTAGCGAGGAGACTGCATCCATTTTTCACGTGAATCATCAAGCACATCAAAGAGCCCTATCACCAAAGCAATACCATAAGAGAGCACAACAAGAAAAAAAAAAGCTTTTAGTTTATGTCATCTCAGGAAAACACTCAATCCATCACACATATTTTACTCTAATTATGGGGAGTAGCATTACAGTGTTAAGTAGCCGCATTTATTTCCAACCTACTCTTGACAAATTTCAGCACAAATCAGTTCATCGCAAAGCATTTCCTGCTTGTGTCTGAAAGTCCAACATGCCTGGAGTGGATTAAGTGACCTGCGTTCATGAAGATGAATGAGAGGATGATGTAATCGCATGTGCTGGGACTCAGGCAGTGACATGACAATGATGACAGAAACCTATTTAGTAAACAAATATGTGATGTCGAGTGCCTCTGAGACCTGCTTTATGGCACAATGAAGCAGCCCGGGAACTGCGTATCTGCAAATTACCAGATGAAGTGGGAGAATGATATCGCCACCATCATGTTGTTTGTCAACAATCAGTGTATAAATCTCAGCCAAATGGGACTGCGGATCATCTGCATTCAGTCCACTAGATCCCAATAATTAGGGACAAATTCAATTTTGTGCTCTTGTCCTGTTAGGATGACAGCAACCGTAGCACACTTTCGAACATTTCATTTCAAGGGCTGGGTCATATGGATAAAAAGATCATAGTATTCATTATATGTATCACAATACGTGAGTTTTCAAACAAATCTGTATTATGAAACTCGATGTGTTGAAATAGCGTTATAGCCTGTTAATTACAGGGCAAATAGCGGTTAGGTAAGGCATAAGAACATATAAGTACAGTGTAAGGATAGAGTATGATTGTAGAGGGAAGTGGTAATTACAGGACAATTCACAAACATTTTACAAATAAGGAACATAACTACAATGTTGAACTCATTGTTCTTCTAAACACAGGTTACTTCAAATTACTTAAAGGTATGATGGGAGAAAAGTTATTGATATGATATATTAAAGTTATGATAGGTTATTACTGGGTAATTTACAAGCATTTTACAAATAAGGACTGTAACTTTCATTTCGAATTCTTTGTTCTAAGCATAATTATAGGTCCCACAAGGAACATCCGCGTAACGACATGCCCAGCTACTTGTGAGACACTAGCAGAGCTTTAATGGGTGCCACACGACCATGGCCAAGCCCCAAGGCTGGCTGTAATAGTCCGCAGTGTTAGCTAGTATAATCACTTGGAAAGTGTTGTGTTCAACAAACATGCAAACCACAGTTTCTGACTCCTCTCATAGCTAGCCACGGGGTTTGACCGTGACTGTGCCGCACCCATGACACCCATTAAAGCTCCGTTAGTGTCTATAAAGAAATCAGATGGTCATGTCATTACCTGTCTGACCCTTCAGTAATTTTAAGGGACCTATAGTTACGCTTAGAAGTGCATTGGATTCAAAATCGTAGTTATGTTCAATATTTGTAAATGACCCAGTAATAACTGATCACTTCTATCATCATACCCTTTTTAAGCAACATATAATTAATTGAACATTTAGAAACACAATGAACATGAAATACCGTAATTTCTGGACTATGGAGCGCATCGGAATATACGCCGCACCCACTAAATTTTAAAATAAAAAAGATAAATGAAATGGTTATATTTATCAAATGGTTTGAACTATAAACTAATTTTTCATTTAACTTAAACAATTTAGATTGTTTTTTTTTTTTTTAAATCACTGAATTTTCGCATTTCCGTTCAAATCCGGGGAAGAGACTCATGGTGAGGCAGCAGCAAGCTGAGCCTCACCTTGGATTGCGCAATCCCTCCCAAACTGTGCTCTGCCATGCAATGAAAGCGTGTCCCTGTCTCTCTGTATGTCACTTTTAATATATGTCCCCCTGACTTTCCATAGTTTAGCTGATGTTTATAATATATGTGTGTAACCTGTTTCGTGTGCTCAGCGATCTTACA
>JAQMCW010000005.1:14660865-14671922 GCA_030068335.1 Chrysichthys cranchii
ATATATACTGATCTCATATCAGCTTGACATCAAGGTGTGTTCAGATCATTGTATGTCACTGCTGGGCCCTTGACTAAGGACCTTAACCCTCACCTGACCAGCTCAATTGTCACACTGGATAAACACATCAGCCAAATGAATAAATTCATAACATTTGAAGTGACCTGAGTCATGTGAATTGTTATAAATTTCCATGTGAACTGATACACTAATTGTTAATAAAGCGAGTTGAACAATGTTGACAGGGATGCCTCTACTGCAAACAATTCTACTCCTTTTTGTTGACAATTTTGATGGCAGAAATACCCCAAAAATATACTTCAAACCTAAAGGAAACTATGTCAGACATCTGACCTTGCTGTGACTTCGACCCTGTTTGGATAAATTCCAAAATCTAATCAGTTCATTTGATTAGAAATTAGAAATTAGATTAGAAGGTCATTATTAGAAGTTATTCCAATAATGATTCCATATAAATCCTATAAATATTCTTATAAAAATTATCTTGAGAATCTTGGGTGGATATACAGACACGCTGACGGATGGACAAACAGATGTGTCAGGTGGCAAAAATCATGGATCGTGATGAGCATGGGTTTTGAGTTCCTGAAAATGTAAGACCTAACTAGCATCTCTGTATGACAAATACGCAGGTAGCTATTGTAAGCAACACATTTCAGACATTTATCTTTGCTATGCCTTTAGCTCTTTGATCAGTTTCAAAATCTAATCAGTTCATCAGATGATTACTATGATAATTCTATATAAATCCTACAAACATTCAAGTAATCGTTACTGAGATTTTACCCTAATGGGAATCTTGGATGGATGAATGGACAGACAGAGACATGGACAGATGAACAGACAAAAATGAAAACACAACATCTTCCCTACTCAGCAGAGGAGGCATAACAGTTATATTTACTACACTGACCCAGCCTTCATTGGAATCTTGGAATATTAGAATTGCAAAACAATTGTAATAATATTAACAATAAATGGACAGAGCAAAAACACTAAACATATGAGTAAGTGCTGAGAGACACCAAAAAAAAAGATGTATGCTAAAGATAAGATTAGGAAACATTTACAGAAGATTAGAACCATCCATTGTGGCAGATGACACAGTTGTTACTAACTTCACGCTCACTCATCAGAGCTTAGTCATATTGATTTCTTGGAAATACAGAAGTTCTTCATGGATTTCTTCTGTCAACACAGAAGTGTGATACCAGGCAACAAAACAACCAGATCCTCCACTCCCATCGTCAAAATGCAAGAGACGTCAGTTGGGATAATAAAGGAATAATTATATATTCCAGTTGACGAGATATTTGTGTTTGACTGATGAGCACCAGTTGAATGGCAGAAAATAACCAGAATAAAGTTCATCAAAGAAAACTTTAACATCTGTATGTAATTTGTATACATTTATTTTTATCTCCGTTCATTCTGAGGTTGAAGCTATCTTACATCTGTATAGGAGTTTTAATCGTACAGTTTTTCTCAGATTTTTTCTTGAAGCACTTTTAACATTCTCAGAACGCTAAAATGGGCCATCACGACCCCATTTTTCACCTGCAAATGGTTATAACTTACCCAAAACCTTTAAGCCATGCTTTTAGCTCAAATTAGCAAATACCACCAAAATGAACATTTCTTCTGTTATTGTGTAAACAGTGGTAGTCAAAATGATTCGACACTATGGCAGTGGATTATGGAAGTGTTCCTTAGATCTAAAGTTCAGTTTCAATTTTCTTTTTCATCGACACTGAATGGTTAAAATACCAGAATGTCTTTTTTCTTTTGCTAACTGGATACTATTGTGTATCAAATTGACTATAAATACTATACAGATGCAGATTTATTATTAGAACAAAATGGTAAACCAAACAAATTACACAGCACAATTGAATAAAACATTGTACTGTAATACAGTAGCACTATATTGCTACACTTAAGACTTCATCCAACCTCACTGGACATTCTGTTGCTCCTGACTGGCTGGCCACGGATTTTAATCGAAATCACACCTGATATTTTCCTTGCAATGCAATGGGAGGGATCTTCTTGCATACCACAACCATCCCCTACAATGTACTGCTGTGTCATCACAAGCAGCATCCATTGCAGCAAGCAAGACATGCGCTCTTGAAGTCAATTATCATAGACATTCTCCCTGCATGCAGGAAAGACTTCTTCATTTAGTTTCAGGAATAGACAATATGGTGGAAGGAACATCATCAGCATCCTTCGGCGGATAGCACACCATTCCCTTATGACATTTGTGGGATCGAAGCCGACGTTATATTATACAGTTACAAAATCTGGCAAGTCCCGTCTTAACAAATCTCATTTTCAGAGACAAGATCTTTGAAGTGGGTGTTGGGTGTTGCTGGGGCAATATTGGGAAAATGTGTACTCACACTATTCTCAGATATTGAGGCGCACATTATTATAATACCCCGACATTGGCTTTGTACATCTACTGTGGCTCCATGGCCTATGACATTTCACCCATGTCTCCTACCTTTGGTCAGACTGAAACCAGTCTCATCCATGAACGCAAGTGTGTAAGGGATTTACATTACAAAAATTCCATTTCAGTGATATTTATGAAATAGAAATGCCCGACAGATTTTAACAGTTCATTGTGCATGTGATGACTTGAAATGAAAGCATTCATATGTTTTGGAGAATTTTGGAGAGTATATCATTGTTTCTCACTGATTCCAATGTCCATTGTAAAGTGCTTTAATGGCATTGTCAGGAGACAGGTGTGGGTGGACACGAATGCAGAAAGCTGGCAAACAAATCCAAATCAGCAGGCAGAAAATCACTATCAGTGAACAGGCAGGATACGGGCGATGGACGAACAGCAGGATCTAGGCAAGGCAATAATCAGAATTACCAGTTAATCAAAACAAGGATAAAAAACCAGATAAGCAATAAGACAATGAACAAGGCTTGGCAACGACAGGTACGACTCACTGCAAGTAAACTTCACAGCGATTGTGGAAACTGACAGCCCTTTTGGAGTGTCCGATCCCTGTGTGTGAACAATCACTAAAATGGTGAACGTGAACATGGAAGAGTTTGGGTGTTGTAATCCTTGGCCATGTTTGTAGTCCATGTAGAGACCTGGGAAATGTAGTTATGTGCTGATTCCGGGATTAACCTGACAGATTTGTTCAATCAGGGATTAAAGATGCCACAACACATTGCCATTTGAAGTTGCTTAAGGGAATTCATTAAACATTTATATTTATAATTTCACTTAAAACGTCAAAGGAGATGCATAAGATGAGCTATGTCCAAGCTGTGCTGTCATAGTCTTATTTAGTTGAATAATTCATAGATCACTCTGCGATCTAATTAAATACCATTGGTAATCATGCTGTCTATGTAAATAAGATCTATCTAGTATGTCAATGTCACTGCGCATTAAAGAGTTCAAGTCTAAATAAACCGGAGTGAATAGTTTTGGTCTGCAAATGCAAGTGCACGATTCAATTCTCGCCCACCTGCTCGTACCACTTGGGAGCTACTTACCATGATTGAGCCAAATATTTGAAATTAGGCACACATGACAGCATTTGAAAGAATACTTTGGTCTCAGGGCTTCTGATTTAATTTGCTTCAGCCAGAACTGACCCTTTCTTTAGCCAAACTCTGATGGAAGATTTCATTCCAATAAAGTCTGCCGCCAGTCGCATCCCAATAAATGTGTTAAACACCTGGGCAGCAGGTTTGTGCATGTCTGTTTCCTGTCTATGTTCAGGTTCACTGATCATCTCTCTTCGTTGCGTTTGTTTACCCAACTCTGACTTCCTGTTGAACTTCGTATAATTCTAACGTGGGTTAAGGCCAACTTTCCAAGAGGATAAACTGTGTTTGCACATATCCTAGAGTTCAATGTGCTCTTCAAACATTCACAAGCCTTGTGACTTGTAAACATTTTATCATTTTTGGAAACCATCTGTCCACACATACTGTACATCTACCTCTTATTTACATCTGTGTACATCCAGGACCTTTCTGAGCTATTTAGAAAGAAAAAAACAAAAAAAAAAAAAACAATGCAAGATCCAGACAACTGACAAATCATGAGGGAAATGCTAATGAGAGACAAAATACGTGACACAGGCTGCCTATACAAATTACAGTAATAAGCAGATCTGGATTAAGGCTGCATAATGTCTTCCATCACATGGCTTATCATGAAGAGATGCACCAGAAACGTCTATCTGGAGTGATTCAGAATTAATGTCCCATTACTCTTAAGCATCATCATTTTTGGCTTTCATATCGAAATGGCAGCAAATTACACAGTAATTAGATATTTCGAAGGGAAGAATAGCTTCTGGCGCTGGGGTAAAATTGCATTTCGGCTTAAAATGGAAGTGCAGTGATGTTGCAGGGAGAAGACACCAGCCATCAATTGTCGGCTATATAGCCTGTGCGCGCGAGTGTTTGAGCGTGACCTCACTCAGAATATCAGGCATACTTTATGTCGTCTGTGTCACAGTTTTATGGAGTCAAACTCGCCCAGATGATCGCATTCCCCAAAGTCAGGATATGTAGTCATAAAAGGATAATAACTATTCATTTAAAAGTTCGATTTCAAGTAAAATGAAGATGCAGTTGGGTGATTTGTCTTAAGTTTACCGTAACCAGTTTTAATCATCACAATTACTCTAATAGATCAGCAGCTTAGTGTGATAAAGCAGCACTTTCAACCACTGTCTGTTAAAAAAAAAAAATAAGGCATCCTTGGAATAATAGATAATGGGCAACAATATAAATGATCCTGTCAATCCGTAATAGTAATGTTTATGTATGACATTGACAATGATCTTGTATGCAGGCTGGTGAGAGTGAGGAGCATCTGCAGAGTCATGGACCGATAGCGATCTCATTCCCCAGCAATCCCTGGGGTCCCACAAGAACATCTGAGGACCTGAACACACTACATTCATCTGCGTCACCAGCCGTGCTTGGTACTCTGACTCGGGTTCAGGACGCGCGCGCCAGCGTGGACGACTGGGCTGCATGGTAGAGCCACTGAGCAGGCAATAACAAAGACAAGGCAGAGAGTGTGAGAGGGAGGAAGTGAGAAATGGAAAGCAGTTGGAGGCAGGGAAGGGAAACCGTACTCTACATATATTACACAGCAATTTAGACGGCATGCTGAGAAAGCTGGTTACTCGACGCCACGAGAGGGACTGCTGTTTACATCCTGCGTCTTGTGTTCAAACTTTACATTTGCTTCAACATGATCTTCTGATCTCAGACTAAGACAAACATGGAGCAGGCAGAGGGAAAGCTTTTATCCTTGTCTAGCCATAGCTCTTAATCTGTCTGGTGCGTTCTTCCTTCAGGAATATTATGTTATTTCAATTAACTCTGGGTTAAATGAATATTAGCCGATCTGCACGATGAGGAGAGTATGTGACTTTTTTTTTTTTTTGATGATGAAGCTACAGACAGCGTTACCCAAGGCAAATCTAATTATAATTGGTAATATTCTCACCGCAGCCCCCCATTTTTGGATTCCTTAAATTAGTTGCTATAGTTTTCATTATTTATTCTTTTGTTTTGACAGTCTCCGATGTACAAGATCTCAGAACAGATTAAATTAAGGACATTAATATTGAGACTGAGTCCCAGCTTGAGCAGCCAGGCTGTGTGACTAATATATAGATTTAATAACACGAGACGGTGGAAGAAAGAGAGAAAAATGGGGCAGAAAATCAGGCTTTGCTTTTTTTTTCTTTCTTTCTTTTTTTTTTTAGAGTAGTTCGAAATGCTTAGTGAGCATTCCCGGGGATCTGTGCAAGCCCACATCAAAATATATATTTTTGGAAAAGAAGGAAGCATGCGCGTTTTTAATAAAAGGTTCAAACCACCTTCAGAAATCCTCCTACTTTCTTGGTACATTAAAGTATGGAGAGCTGAGATATCCACCATGCAAATGATATTATGCTTTACAGAAGTAGGTCCTGAAGAGCTGGGAGGGGGAGACATTCCTACATTTGTGTCTGATTCACTTTACATAAATGTTTGAGAAACAGAACTTACCCTGGTTAAAGCTTGATTAAGAGTTGAAGTGTAATCCAGACTGATTAAAGTGTAGAGAAATGTTAACCAAGTTAACTGGAAGAATCTGATGGCCTAACGTGTACGTGTGGAAAAACGTTACATAGGATGTAAAATATTTCCTTGGTAACCATCAGCATTACTATGGAATTGAATAAATATACACTATGTAGCGTACACAGTCTTGTGATGAGCCAAATGTTTTTGTGCGCAATGTAACGGGTAGCGGGTGGCACGGCAGTGCAATAAATAAGTGCCAACGCTCCAAGACATCAGCTTCCTGTCTGTGTGGAGTCTAACATGTGTCTATGTCAGGCTTCTCTGGGTTTTCCAGAGCCAAAGACATGCAGGTAGATGGATTGGCTAGGTGTGAATGAGTGTGTGAATGTGTGTGTATTTGTGTGCAAGGTACCCGGTGATGACCTGAAACCCTATAGATTCCTGCCTCATGCAGAATATTCCTGGGATAGGATCAAGATTGACTGCAACCCTGACAAGGATAAAATAGTTACCGAAAATGAATGAATGAATTAAAATATTCTTATGATTTCACTATGATACATTTCTGGATCCGAATACAGTGAACCCCCGCAACATCGCGGTTCACCTATCAGTGTATCGCGGATTTTCAAATTTTGATTTGCGGAATTTTTTGGCTTTTGCGGGACTCTGGAATATAAAATATCATTTAAAAAATGTTAATTCAAACATTATAAGAACATTTAAATAAAAATAAAACAGTATGCACTGTATTTCATCAGCGGATGAATACACAGTAGCGGTGTACGCCACTTCCGCTTCAGCTAGTAAACAGACTGTAAACAGGAAGTGACCTCACCGGCAGTAAGTGCGCATGTAGAATTTTATATGTTGTTAAAATTACGCGTGTTTAAGAGTGTAGAAAGTGTTTAAGAGCATAGGATGTTTTCATAAGAGTGTGGGAAAGGTTAATAAGAGAGTAATAAAATAAATGTGACGGCGCTACTTCGCGGATTTCATCTTTCGCAGGGGGGCGCCGGAACGTAACCCCCGCAATAGGTGGGGGTTCACTGTACAGGGCATTCTTGACTCAGACAAAATTCAGTGGAGTTTTAACAAGATTTGCCTTTTATTCCAGCCTTTATAATTTATGTGAGAAGCAGTTTGGATCTTAAGGCGTATTGACTACAGAGGCACTCAGTGAGTTTGTGGATCACTTAATTATTTATTCAGGGGTGTGAAAAATCACAGTAATCAAGTGCATACTTTAGTGTACTCCTTTCTATTCATTTAGGGATCTTGACCAGGGGTGTCTCATCTACTTGTATCCTTGAGAATATGGCATGATTCGGGAGAACAGCCCTAATTAACATAAGGTTTCTGCCTAAATCAGCATCGGTTCCTCTGTCGATTAGCTCTTATGAAGTATTACTGCAGCCTTGAGCCTGAGCATGGAGAAAACACCAGTTAATCAATTAATCAACAAACACACTCTCACCTCCGGTCTGCAGCACGTTAATTTGATGACAAGATTCACCTGGACATCATTACGATGAATAATTTCCCCTGCTTTCCTGTGCCGAGCTGTTAGCAGAGCTCCGTCGCGGTGGAATGCGTGCAGAAAGCTCACGTTTACCAAGACCCACGTGTTTCTTCAACCCGCCAGTGGCAGATGATTCATCAACACATTCCTGCTCTACACTTTGAAATGCATGATCAGCTCAGTAGTGTGTCTGGATGCGTGAAAGTGTCTACAGTAAATGAGAAAAGTCTGGAAATTCCCTGGAACACTAGACGTTGTTATGGTTGACGTGACTTGCAACACATCCCCTCATTTGACTGTAATTGTAGATTGCTGTTTTGGAGGAAAACCTTCAAACGAAGAATGCAGGGAAAATGAGGTCAAATACTAAATCAGCTCTTTACTAGGGAAGAGCTTCCACATTATACAGGCTTACATCAGCTTGTGTGTTTGTTTTGAGGAACCACATGGCCTAATGAATGGAAATGAATGTATGTTTGTGTAACCAAAATAACACATAATTACACAATTACCGTCTAATAACAAAGGTATGCAGCATTTACACCTACAGATACCGAGGTCTCGGGGCAAATAAGGCTTTGAAATGACATTGTAAACAAAATATTGGGATGAAAATATTAGCGCTGTTCTAAGTCAGACACTGAGTGGCATTACACTTCTGCATTCCATTCATGTTGCACAATAACGACACATGATATGCATTGTTCAATATCTAGCTTGGTTTTTATTATTCAGTCCCTCTTTGGGCTTCTTTTTAGCATTCCGGATGCAGTCGGTCATTCTACCAGATATAGACCTAGAAAGTGAAATGTGCTTATGCTACTTATACTACTATAGCTCAAGCAGACTGTGAAATAATAGCCTACAAGATTTCTCTCCTGAAAGATCTAGGTATGGCTGTGCAAATCCACTGTGAAGAAAGAGTGGTTAACTCAGGAACACTTTATAATACTGTCAGAGATGCACTATGCAGGAAAGAAAAAAAAACATCACTATATGATCACTTAAGACACGTCTATTGACCGCTAATGAATGAGTAATTACACTCAGCAGTACCAAAGTAATGGTTTAGTAGTTCATTAACAATTAAGGAACAATTACTGAGGCTTATATACAGTACCTCCTGGAGGAGTTCTAGATAACTATTGGTTAATTACAAATCTCATCAGCTTCGTAAATGCACGCTAACAATGTTTGTTAAAAGTGCCCTACAATTAAATGAGAATGGAATTGAATTGAAATAAAGTGGCTAAGCTATAGCTGAACTGCGCTTTTGATAAAGTAGCTAGCTGCACTACAAGCTATTAAAAAAAAGTAAATAGGTACACTCAAGCTACGACTGTCGATCTACAGAAAATCAGGTGTGATGTTTTCGTTTTAACGTGCAGCTAGTTTTCCTTTCTTTTGTATTTGTGGGTCACTCTTTGTAACAAACAGTTAACATTACTGAACTGTAAAGCAACGTCATGAAAAAAGCAAACGCTACAGAGAGAGCACACTTCGCTATTCCTGACTCGGTTTGTTTCTGGAAATATTTAGCTAGCTAGCAAGGTTAATGGGCCAGATAACAATGAAGAGCTATGTTTGTCGCAATATGAATATTAATACATGCCTTCATTGTTTGTTATTTCATACTGGATGATGCTAACTGCTGGGCTAAACCACAGCTGAGGTCAGCTGTCATACTTTGTTAAAACACTTATAATTTACTGTTTCATCACTTTCATTCAACAGAAGGTGCTCAACAGCTAATGATATCGCACCTGATCATACTTTTTTAGCTTAACCAGCTATATAATTGAGAATAATAACAAAAACAGTTAACAAGCTACCCACCTGCAGGTGTGTCCTTAAATTTTTTACAGTATCTTCATTTTCAGTTTGCATAGGTTACATGGAAATGTTTATCCTTCACCGTGTGGCTCTTTCTTGCTCATAGACATTGAAAATGTATAAAATGGATGTTCAGTAGTCATATTTTTGTCACCAGAGGAATGAGTCTTCTGTAGCTGTAGTGTAATCCATTTATTCCCCAGACAGGTACATACAAGCTGAGGCGCACACAGCTATGCTCGTTTTACACTATGGATACAACCATTTGTGTATTGTGATTTATTTAATCAAAGACAAAGTTAAATTGGTTACATGAAAGGGGAGAAGGCAGTGCAGCGTTTTGTCATGCTTCACCTCTACTTGGTGAAAAACACAGCTATATAAAAAAAACATATCTATATTGGCAAAAGTATGTGGACAACTAACCATGACAACCAGGTTTTTTGTTGATCATTCCTTTCCAAAACCATGGGCATTAATGTGCATTTTTCTCCCCATCTTTGCTGCTATAACTGCCTCCACTCTTCTGGGAAGGCATTCGACTAGATTTTGAACCATGGTAGCATGGAATTTGTGTGCATTCAGCCACATGAGTGAGAAGACATGCAGGTCATTATGGACCTCCCTTTGTGCAAAGAGGCTCTGTCATACTGAAACATCCTGGGCTTCTTATTTCTAGCCGATGTAAATCATGATACTAGAACATACAAACACATTCTAGACAACTGTAGGCCAAAAAACAGGGATGTACCGGTTAGCTGTCCGTATACTTTTGGCCTTATAAACTATGTAGTGAGTGGCACCGGCAGGATTATATTTCATACTATGCATAAGAACTACCTGTTCACTGGTAGACTACCTATAATTTCAAGGTTCAAGCGCACGCACATATGACTATTCAGTGAGTAAGTGAGCAAGAGATTGATTGAGTTTTTTTTTTTTTTGCACATTACTGATACAACATCAGCATTACACGAGTGCATGCATTTCAAAGACGTTTCAGCCAACAGACCTGACAAATACCAATAGCCAGCTAAATAATACGCCACAGTATACAACACTGTCAAATATTATACTGAATATAGACCGGAAAATGTCCAGAAAAAGTTGGCAAAGGAAAAACCGGTTCCCTCATTTATCAGCATCATCATACGAAAGGTTAGGCATAAATATAGCAACAACAATATGCAACCACCTGAAAAAAAAAAAACAACCCAACCTTCTACAAACAAACAAAAACAAAAATACAAACAAACAAAAAGCCAGATGATTCAATAAAATGAAACACTGAAACATACAACCCGAATTCCAGAAAAGTTGGGACATTCTTTAAATTTGAATAAAATAAAAACTAAAAGAATTTCAAATCACATGAGCCCATATTTTATTCACAAAAGAACACAGATAACATAATCAATGTTTAAACTGAGAAATTTTTACAATTTAATGCACAAAATGAGCTCATTTCAAATTTGATGCCTGCTACAGGTCTCAGAAAAGTTGGGACAGGGGCATGTTTACCATGATGTAGCATCTCCTCTTCTTTTCAAAACAGTTTGAAGACGTCTGGGTATCGAGGTTATGAGTTTCTGGAGTTTTGGTG
>JAQMCW010000005.1:14684875-14695025 GCA_030068335.1 Chrysichthys cranchii
TGTGTGTGTGTGTGTATATATATATATATGTGTGTGTATAAAAGCAAACAACTACTGTATATACTGTATAGAACTTTCATTCTTCGTTCTTCGAGAGTAACCACTTTATCCTGATCAACATGTTTTTGTGAAGTTTGAGGAAAGCACACACAATAAACCAAGCTCAAGATCAAACCGAGTGCCCTTCAACTGTAAGCCAATATATGACTCACTAGATATAAGTGAATTTTCAGGTGTGTAATAGTTTTCTCCAAAGAATCAGTAGTTTCCCTTAAGCAATAGCTTCTACACTGTCTCCAGCACTGCTGTTTTTAGTACTGCTGGTTTAGTATTTTATGACCGGAGTGGCCTGGGTCTGAGGGTTATACTGTATTGCCTTTATTGTGGCCACTGTCAGTGGATGCTTCAGACATCAGAGGAAATTTTGTTGGGCTTTTTGCAGGAAGTCATTTGGCTTGGTTTAGGACTGATTTTTCTGTTTTCCTGCGGCTTCTATTTATATGTGATTTCCCAAAAGAATATCGGCAACGAGGAATGGGCTTTTTCGAATCCTGCTGCATTTTCTACACACCTATTTCAACAGCAATGGGTTTATGCTGTGTTTATATGCTGAGTCATATTTAAAAAATACAGAGGGATACTCGTTAGGATAATTGCTGCATGGTTTTTCATTAAAGAACCGCAATTTTATTTCAAGGTTGTGTCCTAGGGGTCAGTTATTGCAATGCATTTTAGAGATCCTTATGATTATTCCTAGGTTCTCTTTCCCAGGTGTTCTCTAGGTTCTCTTTCCCTTTTTGCGCTGCTAATTTGCTGAGAAGTGCACAGACTCACATCTCAAATGTTCATTTCCCTTTGGCAAATTGATTTAGTCAGCCGAATTCATCAAGCGCTCATCTGGGCTATTTACAGTCTTTAATTGTTTGACAGTTCCTGTTTAGGCTATGTCACTTCCAATTGCACTGACCAAGACACTAACGTAAGCCACGTGCAGACAGTGGACTGCCTTCTGTATCCGCCAAAAGACCGCTGCTGGAGTCGTTCTCACGCCTCGTTCTCACGCCTTCTACATTTGAATGCATTTCTGTTCGAATTTTCCAACTGCCAAAGTATTCATCCTCGTCCTGACCCATACAGCAAGGCAACGCAGGCTTTCACGTGTCAGTTAATAAGTTGAAACAAGACGAAGCATGAGCCACAGGAAAAAGCACGATTAATCATACATGGTCTCCACTTTCATTGCTCCTTGAAAAACAGCCCTAATGTAATGGCCAATAAATGTGTGATGCATGTACCCTGGAGGCCAGGCTGGTCTGTGGTCTGCAGGTGATAACTACTCAACCTTCTGTGTCTCCGGCGAAGGCACAGGCCCAGAGAGTGAGCGAGTCCATGAAAGGATCAAAGACAATGCAATCAATAAGATATATACCATAACAAATAATGCTGTGGGTAGCTCATTAATCCTAACATGGACTTATTATGCTGAGTGCAGGTTTGTCCTGCCAGGTCACTTTGGAGTGTTTAATGAAATGCAGCACAATGGAGCCAAAAAATGCTATAGGAGAAATCCCAGACTTTAGGGATTCCAGGGTCAGGACAAAGTGAGCTCAAAGTTAAAGTAAAAGGCTGTCTTGACGTGCCTGTCTGTTTCGAATGAAAAATTAAAGTGTGTTGTTATGATCACTCGTTACGTTATGTTTCGAAGCAAAATTCTGTCAATAGTACAACCCAAGTAAACGACCTCTTGTATATTAGTGCATTTAGTCGAATTGTGTTCTTGGGTTGGATACATTAGTTCGTGTTAGATGGCGTGGTGGTGTTTTCATAGGCACACGCGACACCGGCCTCATTTGATGCTGCAGGCAAGAATGATGGCTTATTCCCTCTGTGCCCTTGAAGCCAAAGTGTCTTTGCCTAGCCTATCCATCACAATCAGTCCGAGATCATTTATATTAAATGCTCTTTTAAAGTGCACCCAATGACACTGTATTTGGGAACAGGAATGACTGGAAGCCAAGCAACACACTGGCCCATACCTGTCCCCCTAATTTATGACCTGTGCATACAGCAAGGCTAAAGATGGCAAGGTCCAGAGCCTGATGCATAATAACCCCCAGTCTATTTGATCTTTGTTCTCGGGGTGCTGGAGCTTTCTGCAAAGAGGTGAACAAAATCCATTAGAGAGGTCTGTAGTTTACAAAGAGTAATTCTGCAATTTACATAAATAGTGCATCTGCTGCTCTCTCCATTAATCTTGCTGACATGTCAACCAGGTAATTTATGTATATGTGACTAGTGTAATAGTGGATTAATTAAAAGGCTCCGTTATTAGCATACGGAAGAAGTGTCACTTTGACAGCACGTACTGTCCCAGAACAGGAAGAACTATGATCGCTGTGCACTTTTCACGGTAATATTGATGTATTCGTGTATGTTCATGTATGTTTTCCCAGCACGTAATTTGCATTCTGTCATTTTAATCATTGAGAGTTCAGGCGGTATTTGATTCGGTGCACATTTTTCTACCCCAGCTATAACAGTTTATACAGAAGACACGCCAATGCGACAAGTTTGGACACGCCTTGTAATTCAGTGTTTTATGTTTATTTACTTAAAAGGCAGTCATGATGCACTGTTGCTTCTGTTTACTTAGCTGCGTGGCTCTTGATATAATATGGATTATTACAGTAATAGTTAAAATATCCCCAGTCGAACTGGGCTCTTTACTATATTCCAACACTACCTCAACGCAACACAACACAACTGATGGTCTCAAACACATAAAGAAGGCATAAAATTTCACTCATGGACTTTTGAGAAGGCACACCTGTTAATTGAAAAGCATTCCAGGTGACTACGTTATGAAGCCGGTTGAGATAACACCAATAGTGTGCAAAGCTGTTATCAAGTTAGACCCTGGCTACTTTGAAAAATGTTACATATTTTTGTTTACCACGTAATGCCATAGGTGCTATTTCATAGTTTTGATATCTTCAGTATTGTTCTACAATGTAAAAATACTTCAAAATAAGCAAACAGCTTTGAATGAGTAAATGTGTCCAAATTTCCTTTTCCGCATTTTGTAGCATTATGAACTGCAAGTGAAATGGAATTACATGTCAAGGACCTAAACAAAGTAGCTCCAAAGTTTTAAAAATTCAATATAGCAGACAAAATCCTTGAGGAATACAAACAGAAAAGCTTTGCTTGTATAAGTATCCACTCTCACTGCTGTGAACCCATAAATTAGATCATTAGGCAACAGAGGTGACGAGTTCAAATGTGCAGTTGTAGTATCATTCATTCATTCATTCATTCATTTTCCATGCTAATTTATCCAGTTTAGGTTCGCAAGGTGAAGCTGGAGCCAATCCCAGCTGACTTCGGGCAAGAGGTGGGGTACACCTGGGCAGGTCACCAAGCCTCCCCAGGGCGACACACAGAGAGAGACAACCATTCACACTCACATTCACACCTACGGCCAATTTAGAGCAGCCAGTTAGCCTAATTCCCTCTGCATGTCTTTGGACTGTGGGAGGAAACTGGAGTACCCAGAGGAAACCCTCATGGACACGGGGAGAACATGCAAACTCAACACAGAAAGGCCCCAGTCAGCCACAGGGCTTGAAACTTATAGTATCATTTGACTTTAATATTAATACATTTGTTCCGGGAAGGAACTTAAGTTAAAGCAAACAGCATCAAAAAGACCCAGGAACCTTCAAAGCAGGTCTAGGGTACATGTCTGGGAAAATGTGAATAGGGTTTGGATATAGAACATTATGGTCCTATAGAGGACAATTAAATCCATTTTTCATGAAAAAAAAAAAAATTGTGGAGGTTGTACTGCATGGTTCAACATCCTGAGAACTCCACAATGAAACATAGAGCTAGTGGCACCATGATGTGTGGAAACTTTTCATCAGCAAAAGAGGTAAAGATGAACCAAATAGAGGGCAATCCTAGAAGAAAACATGTTCTAGTTTGCAAGAGACTTGATATGGGGCCAGTGGTCTACCTTCCAACAGGACCCCAATCCTAAACATACTGCAAACATTGGACCAAATTGATGCAACTGCTTTTCTAATATATGTATTGCCTGTGTGTGTTATTGTGGAAAAAGTCACCCAACAGTTCTCAGACATTTTTCATATATTCTTGATGCTTACGCACACACACACACACACACACACACACACACACACTATTCTTGTCATTACAGGGACATTCCTATATTACACAAACGTCTATCCTTAATGCCTAATTTTAGGCTCAACGTGAAAAGAAAATAGTTGGTTCTTTTAATTTCTAAAGTAAATATGTTTTGTAAAAAAAAAAAAAATCCTGACAAAGTCTCTACAAAATAAAAAGGTCATGTATTTCTGTTAGCATGGGGCACAGATGAACAAAAACACCATTTCCAAGAGCAAGAGGACCACTACATGCTGGTTTGTCACCGAATCTGACGGAGATGGGCTTGCCCTTGATTTTACATAAAGGAAAATTACTATTGATGAGGACTACTATGACGAAGATGTTCACGGTCATGTATTTGCAGATAAACAGGTGTGTAAATTTCACCAATTCCAACAGTCCTTCTTACATCTTGTGTATGGTGCTGCTTGCTCTAATCAATATTTTGTTGAAGCTGGAAACGAAGTGAAAAGCCTTTTAGGCATGCTTCCTAATATTGTATTTGCAGCCATAAATGTAAGGATTAACAAGAACAAATGACCTGGCTTGCTGGGGTATGCTGCCATGCTCTTTTCCCATGCATGAGCTTTCAGGTCTGCTGTTGGCCTGTCATCAGGTTCATTACCCTGACTGCATTACAACCTGGTGACCTCAGTCGAATCCCACTATACTGAGAATATTCACAAGATGAAAACACAGCTAGGTCAGGTGTGAAGTCATCAGTGTAGCCGCATACACCTACATAGCGCTAAATATGATAAACAAGCCAGAGGACATCCATTACCCTTTGTCAGAATCTTTCACATTGACATAAATAATAAATAGGAAAAGTGATGGGTTTTGCGAGTCACAAAAGGGGGTGGAGGCTTTTTCCATCATTACCGCAGCAATAAACGTAATCATTTGACAAAGCTGTATTATGTATGTCCTGTGATGCAGGCTTATATCACATGCAATTCTTAATGACGACTTGGCGAAGCCGCTTCGTTTACATGTATCTTAGTAAACCTTTTGAACATTAAAATCCAAGCATGTGCATATTGCAGGTCATTGCTTACTCATAAATATTTGACAGGCTGAAATGAGCAATATAGGAGGGTTGGGGTTGATATACAGCTGATGGTAAACAAGAGCAATGTCTCATAAAAAAAAAAAAGTGCATGCATAAGAGCTGAGATAAACCAAACGAAAACAGGCAGAGAATTACTGTTAAGATTAGTGCGTAAATACAGGTGGTCCTCAGGTTACGATGGAGATGTGTTCCGATCTCCCCATCATAAGTGGAAAATATCGTATGTTGAGCCACTGTTGAGCCTAGCTTAGCCCAGGGGTCTTTTCCTGTAGGAAGCATGCAGCATAATAAAATTAGCTCTTGAAGCACACAAAAAGCATGCGGTAATGCACTGTACAGTACACCGATACACAAGTTAACTAGGTGAGCTGGGGGGCAGAGTAAGGTATGGCGCAAGGCGAGGGATGCGTACATCCAGGCATTGTCTGAACCTATCATACCTCATACACTGTTACGCTGGCCTGCCAGTGATGCCTGCCCGTGAATCATAAATATTTTCTAAATATTTTAGAATTTTTGGCGTGTCGCAATCATCATCGTAACTTCGAAAAATCAAAAGTCAGGTCATTGTGACTAGGGGAACATCTCTATTGTATGGGTGTAAATCATACTGACAATATGCTGTATATCTGTTATATACACAAATTATGATATAATTTTTGCAGTACAGTACATCCATCCGTCTAATATCTATACCGCTTATCCGTCAGGACAGTCGGAAAGCTGGAGCCAATCCCAGCTGGCTTTGGGCAAGAGGTGCGGTACCCCCTGGGCAGGTCACCAATCTTTTGTAGGGTTAACACAGAGACAAACAACCATTCACAATCACGTTCACACCTATGAACCATTTAGAATAGCCAGTTGACCTAATCTGCATGTCTTTGGGCTGTGGGAGGAAACCTGAGTGCTCAGAGGAAAGCTACACAGGTACGAGGACAACTCCACAAAGGTTGCAGGACACTTGATATCTGAACGTTTCACTGAATCTGGTAAGTTATTACAACTTACATGAAGAATGTGTGAATCATTCATTTATTCACCTTCAGTTACCACGTTATCATGATCGACGTCACAGTGGATCTGTTCCTCTATCCCATGAACACCATGCGGAAGACATAGTAATACAGCTAATTAATGCGATGGCTAAATCTAAACCTTAACCTCACCATATAACCTCACATACATTCCTTTTATCTTTGCAAAGAAAAAAACGGCATTTTTTGCAAATAAATAAATACATACATACATACATACATAATAATAATCGTCAATTAATAAACTGATGAATTGATTAATCAATTAATTGATTGATTGATTGATTGATTGATTGAAAATCAGGTCCTTGCCATGATATAAAACGTGTTTATTGCATGTGCATGTGTTTAATAGGTGGGAGGAAACTGGCAACCCTGGAGTTAACTCATATGGACACAATGAGAGCATGCATGCAGACAGAAATCCATGTAGACAGAAACTTAAGCTCAGAACCACAGACCCCAGAGCCGTGACATCAACATTTCTTACTGCACCAACCCAACAGACCTTTCACAATCATAATTTAATAAAACACAAATACTGACAAACTAAAATGGCAAGGAACACAACAATACCAGGAATCAGTGAATACAAGTATCTATCTTCACACAATAACCTGTGATGTAATTACTCATAGTACTAATAATGATTACATGTAGAAAAAAAAAAAGGTCTTATTATGGGCTGTAGGTTTTAGTATTCAAAAAATTTGGAGATTATTTTAATAAAATAAAAATAGTGGACCCAAGTAAAGGTAAGAAAGTCGAATAGAAATAATACATCTGCATGGTGTCTATATCTACAGGACTTTCTGTAACCAAAAAAAAAAAAAAGAGAGAGAGACATTGTGGCAGTTCTGAGTTAAATCTAAGGGAAACGCAGTGGTATGCTTTGATATTATTAGCAACCTTTGACAGAACAGAAGTTGTCTGGTAGAAAATGTTGCTCTTGTGTTAATGAACTTGAGTTCTGACCTTTCTGTGGGGAATTTGACTGCAGTAGTCACTTATCAGGCATGTATGACTGCTGCCCTGTGAATGCATAGGACGTAATCACCATTGTATAAATGCTTCTTTGCATATGCATGCATGCATCTTTAATGAAATGCAAATCACACCTGGCCCACCCAAGCAGCTCTCCTTGTGACCTGCCGCTGAAGCCGTCAAAGAAAGGTTATAGCTGAAGGAGAAGATTTTTTAGGACTCGATAAGCTGTATGTTGTTCGTTGGGTAATTATTATACATTCAGTAGACTGGTCAAGCTCAGGAGCTTTGAAGCTCTGTTAATTAACGTGCTCCATCGCGCGCTTTGTCAGGAATAACTAATTTGGACAGTTTAAAAATCCAGAAAAAATGAATGAAATATTATAAACGCATCCATCCATGCAGAGCATGTACGTATGTGTCCCTATAAATATTTCTTCTCATAAATTTGTGAACTCCAGCAGTCAGATGCTATTTAAATCATGCAGCATCCATTCATAATACATAGCTTTGGACAGTAATAGCTTGAAAATAACATGAATTATAGATTGTGAGTGCATAGATTTTCATGCAAGTGAAATTCCCACCATGTAGATGTTGTCATTTCCTGTCTGTCGCCAGAGGAGAGAAAGAGTTGTCAAAGACAAACGTAATTTTGCACCTCGCCAGGCTGAAAGTGTTCTGAGGCCAGCCAGTAATCCCACCTCATTCAGTACAGCAGCTGGATCCTGGAGTGAGAGTAAAAGATACGTTATGACACCTCCGGTGTGAGAGAATGATGAAGAGTGAGATGCATAACGCATGAAAGTAGGGCTCCAGTGCCACCAACCTGAATAAACAGGTGTGCATGCTGCCAAAATATGAATTGGTTGACAACTTTCCTGCAAATGCACATGCTGAAGATATATGACCAGCCAAAAGTTTTGAAACACCTGCTCATGGAAGGACTTTGGGCATTTCTTCATCTTAGTAAGTGCTTTATTTTGGTCAGGGATGCGGTGGATCTAGTGCTTATCCTGGGATCAGTGGAAGCCAAGTGAGAGAATTCATCCTAGATGGAATGCTTGTTCATCACAGGGCATTACATGCACATGTTCACACATATAGGGGTAATTTAAGGCAATCAATCCTGAACGTCTTTAGGAAGTGGGATGAAACTGGAGAACCCAGGGGAAACTCAGAGCTCAGGGTCAAGCAGGTGATGCTGGAATTGTGAGATGGCAATGTTTTTCACGGCACCACTGTGCCACCCTTCATTCTCACTATTTGCTATTATTTTTAAAATAATTTACACTATGAAAAAAAAAAAAACACATTTGGAATTATGCAGTGACTGAGTGTTAATCAAAACAATGAATAATTTTCATGATGAATCTGGGCATCTTTTTTAATGATCTTCATAATGGAGCTTCATCCAGGAGTTTCCAAATATAAAATGACTTGTTGAAGAAATGTGACATATATTCATATAATTAGTATACTGTATCCAAAAGTTGGACTGGTAGTGTATTGTGAATACATTGCTTCTGAAATTTGAACTGCCGTGGTTGGGGCCTTGAGCAAGACCTTGTAGCTCTTCAGTTGTATCCTGCACCAATTGTAAAGGGGCATATACACAGGAAGAGACAAGCAGCCATGTGCTGACCAGAGACCATGGAGGGTCAGTGAGACTTGTAGTGATGAGAGGCGAAATATGTGTTGGTGACGCAAACAGTTGGCAAACACCTAGATAAACTAATTTCTTCTTTGAGGTGCCTACCAATGGGTGTGAAGAATACCGCTGACTAACAGATGATGCCAAATCTGAGTTCCCCAAATACTTGGGCAGTGGTAGCATAGCAGTCAGGGCATTGGCCCTTCAGTTGGAAGGTTGTGGGTTCAAGGCCCACTGAGCAAGGTACCATCCCCAAGCACTGCTCACCGGCGCTGCGCTGTTCGGCTGCCCCCTGCTTCACTTGGTGAATGGGTCAAATCAGGGGCGAAGATTTGCTCTTGACATTGGTGGGGAGCTATTTATACCCCCACACACACACACCCAACTTTCTCATAGATGCGGGATGGCGTTAAAATTTTGCGGGGGGCGGGGCGCTCTTTTTTTTTTTTTTTTTAAAGGGATCAAATTATTGGTGGGGACAAATCAATGATTGCTGGATATTTCACGTGTGATGATCACTAGTATACATTACTTACTTACTTATCACAAGAAGATCAACCATGATCCATGAACATCCAAGACTTTGGCTCCTACCACTTTAACCTTTTAAAAATAAAAGCGCAGCTCATCATTGCTGTCTTCAATGTGGGTGAATTGTCACTGTTGAAGCATAGCCCTGTCCATATAGATATGTTCACAGTCCTGTAGCGAACTAGCCAGCTACTGCTTGTTTGACGTGAAAACATTTAGGATGAGAAATGAACAAGAGGGATAACTAGGCACCCAAAGCCTGGGATGTCCACTAGTGACCAACTGTCAGTTACAAAGCACTGGGGGACATCCGAATCGTCTTTATATGTGGATATAAACGATGAAGTGCCTTAGGTTTTAATGTGCCTTAAGTCTCTGTTTGTTTGTTTGTTTGTTGGTTGTTTTTTTGTTGTTGTTTTTGTTTTTTAAGCATTAGCCAAATGTGCAAATGTACTGAATAATGTGTTATTTAAATGCAAGATATAACAATACTTTACGGTGCACATGATTTACACGGTGTTTAGAATCAAAATCAGTTTTTTGTCAAGTATGCCTGAACACACTAGGGATTTGGGGCTCAATCACACGCGCACACACGCGCGCGCACACACACACACACACACACACAGAGAGAGAGAGAGAGAGAGAGAGAGAGAGAGAGAGAGAGAGAGAGAGAGAGAG
>JAQMCW010000005.1:14780005-14794102 GCA_030068335.1 Chrysichthys cranchii
ATGCTACACCATGGTAAACATGCCCCTGTCCCAACTATTTTGGGACCTGTAGCAAGCATCAAATTTGAAATGAGCTCCTTTTGTGCCTAAAAATTGTAAAGTTTCTCAGTTTAAACATTTGTTATGTTATCTATGTTCTGTTGTGAATAAAATATTAGCTCATGTGATTTGAAAGCCTTTTAATTATCTTTTTATTCAAATTTAAGGAATGTCCCAACTTTTCTGGAATTCAGGTTGTAGTTCATTGCTTCCCTCCATGCACAGAAATGCTTCTCTTTCATTGTGGTTTCATGGAAGTAGTGGTGTTTAGATTCTCACGTTTGCTGGCTAATTCTAGGTTACACGTGCGAAGATTGGGAGGTGGGGTGTGATGAGAAGAGATGTGGGCTGATGAGAAGCAAGTAAGCTGCGGAGCTTTCCGGAAGATAACTCAGAAGGGCTTTCAGTCACACTGACTCTTCAGAATAAGCCAAGTGGGGATGACATCATACTTTTAGGCATTCTGAGTCCTGCTCAGTTAACACACACACACACACACACAGGATGCCACATACAGTGGAGATGGAAGATGTTATGATCACACCTAACCTGCAACTGCCTAGATTGCAACATTTTTTTTTACGTATATCTTGAAGTGGATCAAATGTCACTATAATGAAAGGAATATCTAACAGCTTTGCCATTGCAGCAACATTTGGCTGGTTGCTATGAGGAAAATGTATATATATTTTTAACAAACAAATGCAGCATTTATGTTAAAAAAAAAGAGCTAAAATCTCTCTTTTTGGTCACTGAACCTAAGCTCACGAGACCCCACTGTCCTCATATGAGGACATCACAGTTCCTCCCAGCTCCATTGTGTGTATATCTTTTTAAGATCCTCAAACGAGGACGACTGAGTATTATTCTTTTGCCAGATTTCTTCCTGTTTGAAGACATCGCTCAAGTTTAAGAGTTATCAGGTGCAAAGAAACAAAAACAATGAAGGGAAATTGCAAGGCACGCAACATTAGGGTTTTGTTCTCAGGAGGCTACGGTTAGGGTTAGGTATAAGTAGAGGCTTGGCATTAATTAGCTGCATTATTAATCATAACAATAATGGAAGGCCCTCATAAGACCAAAATGTGTGTATATATGTTTGTACGGAAGAGAGAAATACACAGAGAATGAGAGAGAGAGAGAGTTTCTGCTGACTGAGAGCAATGTGCCAGGCCAGATCTGGGATTCACCAGGTCACAGCCTTTCACTGCGAGAGGCCCCAGCTCAAAGGTAACTGGCCAGAGACAAATAAAGGAGCTCTTGTTCTCCTGCTCACAAAAGCCAGAGCTGGACATTCCTCAATAATCAATCGCTTGGCTCGCCATTTGTTTGCATCTCTCTTAACACCACTTAGATAACCACTTCTTTTTAGTCTTAGGATTTCTGCTTTCCTGCTTGAATAAAATGGTTTAAGGTTTTAGGTCACACAAATTCTCCAAAAAAAATTTATATATATATATATATATATATATGTATGTTTCTTTTGCATTGAAAAACAAAAACGGAACATGCACACACCATGTATTTAACCCATCCATCAGACGGCGGTTAATTAGTACACAGCGAAGCATGCCCTTTGGTGGTCTTGAGCAGCCTCTACAGATGGAAAGGTTAATCCTGCATTTATTGCTGGCAGCAGTCACACAGATAGTACTTTTAAGATTCCACACCAGGGCCTATTGATCGCAGGATGCCACTGGCCACAGACCTGACATGACATCCTGTACTACAGAGACCATCAAGGTGCTATTGATGTCACCCTGAACCCTCGCTCATGAGAGGCAACCTGGGTTGCTTGAGCTCTATTGACGTTACCCTGCTAAATGCCTCTCTCGCCTCGACATGATCTTTGCCTCCACCATATCCATCTGTCTGGAGGAGAAGTCTGTGGAAATTTTCTCTTGATGGATTCAAACCTCGAACGTTCCGACTAATGGCACATACTGTAATGCAATTTAGCTCCTTCAGGATAAAGGCAGTGCTGAGATTTGGCCAATAATCTGGGTTGTTTTTTCTGCTTCAGCTTCTTCTTCTTCTTCTTCTTCTTCTTTCTCCATTGCCTCACTTTCCTTTCCCTTTTCTGAAATGGAGTGCCTGGTGTTTATCTAGTCTATTAATCTCACTAAGTATTTTGTGGAAAGGAAACAATAGCCCTGGACATCACCTTTTTTCCTCAGATGCAGGCCTTTGATAGGAAATCTATACACACCGAGAAGCCAATTTCTCCTGCTCGGATAGCACAGGGCCAGAAAGAGTAGCCAGCAGAAACACTTGGAGGATGGAAAAAGGCCCCAGAGGAAAGGACCTCCAGAAGAACAGGAAAATGGTTTATTGGTGTAAGCTGTCCTTTTGCGCTGATCAAGGGTAAGCTTCCTTTAAAAAAACAACCAACCAACCAAACAAACAAACAAAAACCCCACAGTTTAGCTATTATAAGAAAAGGCATGAAAACTGCCCTCGTGCCAAATGATGGCTTCCCTCCACAGACCTGTGAGAGTGTTAAGAGAAAGTGTTGTTAGGATGAATGCCACAGAGAGGATACGATACGATACGATACAATACGATAGCTACGGCCTTTTTTTTATGTTAATATTGATCAAGGATATGCGTGTATGCCTTGTCTAAAGATTCCTGATGTATTTCAGACTTGGCCGCCTGCAATTAATTCTGTGCCTTCGGGATTTCTCAGGCTTTGTATCTCAGGTCGAGCAGGGTCAGCGCAGAGTTTCCCTCCCCTCTGTCAGAGTGTCTGTGTTTCCCACTAAGCTCTTGTAGGTTTGTGTGGAAACCACAGCGTATGAAGCTAAATCTAGCTAGGAGCTGGGGCTGTTCACTCTGTGTTTACGTTCTAGCGCTAGATC
Source organism: Chrysichthys cranchii (assembly GCA_030068335.1). Classification (NCBI taxonomy): domain Eukaryota; kingdom Metazoa; phylum Chordata; class Actinopteri; order Siluriformes; family Claroteidae; genus Chrysichthys; species Chrysichthys cranchii. Next base: position 14,782,906 of record JAQMCW010000005.1, read on the forward strand.
CACTGCTACCTATCATGACATCGCTCCAGCTTTCCCAAATAAGTCTCCTAATCAAGAGAGTCTTTATAAAAACCAGACCAGCCCTCTGTACTAACTCCAGTGATTTGCTTGTATCCTCTTATGTCCTTTCACCCTGACTCAACTTCTCCAATTTTAGCAGTAACTCAAGAAGTAAAAACAAGTTTTTCTGACCTCTATACAGATGTAGAACAACACACACACGCACACACACACACACACACATATGATGGGCAGTGCTACCAGCTCTGCATATGGGAGCTGTTTGTTCACTGCTGTGTCAGCATGGCCCGCTGTGCCCCTGAGCTAAGTCTAAACACTGCACTTTGTGGCAGAGAAGCCATCTGTCGGAAGACAGGAATCTGACAGGCCGTCCAAAAGCCAGTAAACAGTGGTGGCTGTTAAGCTGCCTTGTGCTCCTCTGTCATGTAAATTTCAGCAGTGAGTAATACCCAGTCCTGATCCCACACCACAGTCGAGGAGGATACAGCATAGAACAGCACAGCTGTTTGCAGGACCAGTAAAATACCCCAAAGACATATAAACACATAAAGTATGCGAACTTGGAATTAAGTAAAATGTTTATGTGCATTTCTTGCTTGCAAATCAACTGGAACAGTGTGTGTGTGTGTGTGTGTGTGTGTGTGTGTGTGTGTGTGTGTGTGTGTGTGTTGGAGGGCAGTGAAATTTCACATTTTACTTAAATTACAGGATCTGGGATCAAAATAAAACCCAGCAGGCGATTAATGATTCATGTAATGCATACTCCATGTAATGCATATAATATGATTTCCTGTCTTTTTTTTTTTTGCGTCACATATGCATGAACTAAAGTGACGCTTTTTGGAAATGTCATTACCTCATTGCTCATTAGAAGCTGAATTTCATCCACTGGTGAGTAGGACTCTGGGTCGCTTCATCCTCCAGTCTCATACCTGATTGCAGAGATTTACACGGGGTGATTATGCGGCTCTGCCTCCCAACCCCCGAAAAGATCAATTCCACATTTAGATTACATGTGCGTGAAGAAGACACCATACGGCTCTTAATAGGTCACCCAAATGTGTGTAATAGCCTCTTCCCATGTCCAGCGCACCAATCCTCTGGGAGTACTGACTACCATCTGCACCTTGGGAATGGGACAGAGCCAGATAAATCACTAAATAAAATCATATTTCTGACATAATATTTGCAGAGTTTATTGGCAGATGGATATGTGATCAATGCTGCACAAAATGAATCATGATTGATTTGGCCTGTATCTACCCATTTTGTCAAAGGGCCAAATGGCAAGCGTTGAATTGCCAAAACATTATGCTGAGAAAGCAATTACCCGTACGGATAAGTCACACGCGGCCCTCTCACCCCTGCCGTCTTAGAGAAAAACAAAATAACCCAGCAGGCCAGATAGCGCAGGGTTGTTTTTTTTTCCCTATTAGCTAGCAGCATCTTCAGGCTTGAAGTGCATCTTCATCACATTTCTACCTCCTACCTACTGACTGGCTTTTAAGACAATATTTTAAGACACGAGATCTACTGAGCTGTTCTATCCTGGTCGACTACTGACCAAGTCTTTCAATCTTCCAGACTGGCTTGTATTTTTTTTTCCCGATTGACAGCATTGAATTGAAAACCCCCTCTGTGCACTGATACGAATTCGAAATGAGTGGGTGGATGGAAGTTCTTCTTCTTTCTTTTTTTTCTTTCGATAGACTCTACCAACAGGCCAGAGAGTATAAACACACTGGTAAGGCCAGCGGCTGAAAACCTACCCCGATTGCCCCACCACAGACAAAGTCCCTGGCCAGACAAGGGCCAGGGGTAAGGGGCAGACGTCCCAACCATGAGCACTGTCTCATCACACAAAGGCACAGTAAAGAAAAATAGGGTTCAGAGGGGCACTCGGATCCATGATAAGAGAGCGGAGGGTTGCTGATTCGGAGTTATTCTCACGTAAACAATAGCTCACTACTCTCTAGAGATTCAATTGATTTACGAACTCGCACAGAGCGAGAGAAAGAGAGAAAGAGAGAGAGAGAGAGATGTGTAGTGTGACAGTAAATCATGCCTCCAATCCTACATGGCTGCTGCTCAGTAGATGAAAGCAATACTAAAATTTTGTGAGGGGGAGAAATAATCAGGCATTTCATTTATTAATTTATTTTTTTTTCATACAGCCTCACCTTATGTTTCTTCACCTCAGGCATGCAATTAACTGGATTTTTTTTCTTTCTTAATGCTGGGGCTGATATTTCTGAGCCAAAGCTTATTTCCCTGTTTTTCCCCTTATTCTATTTTCAGACAGCTTAATCACCTTTTTGATGACTCTACCGTACTGGTTTCAATAGGAAACTAGCCTAAATTTAGCTCCGGACATAAATAACCGTTAAAGCACTGAGATATTACAGAAAGTTACAATCACTGTTTAGCCCACATGGCCTCCACAACTCTACAATATGGAGGTAGATAAAAAAAATTTAATTAATTAAAAAAAAATTTCACCAAGCTTGATTATGGTTAAATTTGACATGGTAATCATATTATTCTATGCACCCCCCCCCCAGGCTCTAGACATACACACAGAGAGACACACCTCACAAAAGACGGCAGGTATTAGCATGAGAAAGAGTTCACACAGACAGCAGTGCACATTAGGCATTCAGGGAGTTTATATGAAATTCAGCTGCTGTCACTCCTGCTGGTCCATAATCTAGCAGCAGTGTCTCGGACTGATCTTCCCAGCAATGGAGTGCACAACATATGTCGAAGAGGAAATAAGGCTCTCATTAAAATATAGATCAAATGTAAGGAAAGTGGTGATAATATCAAAGCTGTCAGCAGCTGCCTGGGGAACAGCATCGAGTGGTCTGTGTTAATAAGACAAAGCTGTTTTTTCTTAGTTTGGGGAGAAAAAAATGCACACAAGTAATAAATAACAACACTCGGTTTTTCTTAGACGTCAGGCCTTGTCATCTGGAAAATTGTGCCCATTATCTTGCAAGCCACTCATATTATTCTCAGAGTTTTTTTTTTTTCCCCACCACCTGCTATCTTGAAGATAGTTTAGAGATGTGTGATTCAAAAGACGGTTCTGCTAGAAAAGCAAAGATAAATAATCAGTGCAAAGTAGACGCCGCAGTTTTGCATGTAAAGCCGAGAAGAAAAAGTCCATAGAAACAATGCATTGAGCCTGAAACTTTTTAACACCATCACAGTAGTTATTAATTCATTAGTCTTCACGTAATTTAACATTTACTTTATTTTCAGGAAACAGCTAGCATGGGGTGCAGCAGATGTTTGGGATTCAATTCCATTTTGTTTGTGTTACGTTTTTAACGATGGGCGTGGTCACAAAGCGACTTTACAGAAAGATATCGATGATTCTGGTTAGAGATTTTAAACAAATTAAACGATCGACGGATTTCGAATCAGTAAGCCCTTGGTGACAGCGGCAAGGAACAACATGAAGAAGAAGAAGAAGAAGAAGGAGAAGAAGACGAAGAACCGAGGAAACAGACTCGAAAGGGAACCCATCCTCATTTGAGTGAAACCAGGTAGCAGATTTACAAATAACCTGCTTCTATAACGGTGTCTTCTGTGGTCAGATGTCTGTCGTATAGCCAAGAAATTAATTGGAGTTTTAACATGAAGTCTATTTGTTTCAGCTAACAACTGTTCACTGATGAAGACTCGAGTGCAAAACTGTTCTTAGCAGTTGAAGTCCTCCATTTATCCCGGCAATTGGAAGCCCAAGCCATCATAGCAAAGCCATTTTCACGTTCAGTCCATATTTAGGCCGTCTATATGGAGCCATCAGCAGCAGGAGCGATGAGAACTCCAACCAGAAGTAAGCCATCAGGATGGATCAGGCAGATCTGGAGAGCAGAAGGGGTCAGAATCCCTGGTATCTCAGGAGTAGCATGTGTAGCTCAACAGAGAGAGAGAGAGAGCGAGAGAGAGAGAGAGTGTCACAGCTCCAGGGTTCAGAGTAGTAGTCTGTGTGGAGTTTCTCATGTTCTCTTCGTCAGTAGGAGACTAAACCATCATATTTGACAATGTCAAAAAGTATGAACTTGGTGCACTGCGATCCTATCCGGTTGTGCTGCTGAGAATGTATTTCATTCAGTAACGTTAAGCGCACAAGAAAAAAAATATATTAGGAAGCAGAAGTTGATTCTTTCCCAAGAACACGATGTCCCAAAGTGTTTTACTCTTCTTAGACCACTGCAATTTGCAAGCAATTACACTTATATTTAGATTTAACATTGTGCACTGTCAGCAGGACAAATTTGTTTCTGTTATCACTTAACTCACAGCAGCTGTCACCAGCCTCTTTTCCTCTTAAAGTAAATAAGGCCAAATAAATAAAAAACCCAATATGGAGAATGCAAAATCTTTTTTTTTTCCCTGTGGAGGAGAACACTTACCGTTAGCTCGAACTCCTGAGACACCTTTAACAGATGGTTCCTCACAGAAAGCTCCATCATATCAATGATTAGACCCTTTTTTTGTTAAATAACGACACACATTAGAGATGTGTCTAGCCTTAGATCCCTGCGATAGGTTAACCACTTGCCCAGGATTTACCCTGTCTCTTGCCCGAAGTCAGCTGTGATTGGCTACAGCTTCCCGTGACCCTTATAAGTGGATAAGTGTTATAGATAATGGACGTACAGATGGAGGGATAGATGGATTAACCTTTGATTGTGTAATGCATGTGCCATAGAAGTCCCTGTGATTAAGCTGTTGCTATAGAAATGATTCACTCTATGAACAGATGTCTTAAAAACAACACATTCTGTGTTATTCTGTGACTCACATCTGTATGATACAGCAACACGGTTTTGTGTTATTTCGGTGTAATGTTTCCACTTGGATAATTGCTGAGATTGAACACAATATTGGTTAATCATTGCACAAAAAAAAGTGTTCATTTCTAACACGTTCGTTTTTTCCCCAAACCTTAACATACTAGATCGAGTGCATTTGAATTACTGCCAGAACAGTTAACCAAGACCTACTGACCAATCAGAGTGGATAACTCAACAGTACTGCGGGATTACCATTTCACATACAGGCTAATTTATTTATTTAAAAGATCCTTGGATATAGAGTCATTCTTAATAATAATCTCCAACCTCCATGTGCTTCTTATATCACCTTTGGTTATTGGTCACTTCCGATCTCAGCTATGTCAGAGCATCCAGGCAAAGGCGAAGCCATACGTCTTTCTTTCACTCCATCCCAGTTTTGTGGACGCTAGCAATTTTGAACATGAGTACTTTGGACTCTCTTGAGTGTTGGGCGACTTGAAGGTGTTCAGTCCCAGGAGCTGAAGGTATTGTTGAAGTGGATCATGCCGCATGGATGATCTCTTTGACCAAGGACTTGCACCGCTCAAGGTCTGCTCTTTTTTTCCTTCAGAAAGGAACCTTGCATTCTCAGCAAATGTACAACATATACACTTTATTAGTGCATTTTTTTTAGTTGGAGTTGGAGGTACACTGTAAGCACTTTCTAGCAATGTAGACTTCTGGGGCCATGCAAGCCTCTTCATATGGAAATACCAAAATCCCTGCAATCACTGTCAGTGACCAAGTGGGATAAGAAATATAAGGTCCATGCTTTATTAGATTTCACAGGTTTCCTTAGCAATGCATGCATAGAATGTACACTACGCATGTGCATGCCAGAAAAAGCAGGAAAATTGGCAGGTGGGGGTTTTTTTTGTTTGTTTGTTGTTGTTTTTTTGCTATTTCGAAACGAAAAACAAACAATTAATTTTGTAAATAAAAAATAGGATGATAATAATAATAATAATAATAATAATAATAATAATAATAATAATAATAATAAAGACTATAAGTCATAGGATAATAGTATTATAATGGGAAAATGACATGTAGGTTCAGCTACCTCGTAATAGTGCAAACCATTCTGTAGTAAAATACTGTAACTTTTCATGTTGCTGGAATGGCACTGTCATATTTTATACTTTAATGTGTATCTATCACATGGAAACATAGATTTAAAAAGATATGAGAGTTACCTTTGAGAGTAAAGCTTTAAAGATGTATAATGTACAACTTGCTAGGGGGGAAAAATCCATACTAAAAAAGTATGCAAGAATTCATATGTTAGTGTGTTGGTTTGCACGTACAGGAAAGTTACTGATGTTCATCCTTGGACTAGTGTCCTAATGCTCATTATGAAGATTAGCCTAATGGCGATGTCAGTATTGATCACAGTAAAGCTATCTGAAAAGAACAAAGCTCCGCTCTGCTGCATTGCTACACCTGCTTTCACCAGCAGCCCACTGGTCTCTCGGTTTCTTTATTTTTCACTCAATTTTTTTTTGTCTAATCTTCACACTTCAGCTTTTGTCTTAGAACTTTTTTTCTGTAGGCAACCAGAGTGGAAATAGATTTCCACATGGGTTTCATCCGGGTACTCTGGTTTCCTCCCACAGTCCAAAGACATGCACAGAGAGGATTAGGCTAATCGGCTACTCTAAATCGCCCGTAGGTGTGAATGTGTGTGTGAATGGTTGTCTGTGTCTGTGTGTCCCCCTGCAGTGGATTGGCGACCTGCCCAGGGTGTATGCCGCTTCTCAGCAGAAGTCAGCTGGGATTGGCTCCAACTTCCCCCCACGACCCTGAAACAGGTTTAAGCGGTAGAAGATGAATGAGTGACGGAAACTAGATCAAGTGTAACACTTGATGCATTTACACACATTTTTGTGTTCTGTATATCTCCACATAATATACTAATAAAAAAAATCCCCTTATTGTTGTTTATATACAAGGTATATGCATATGAGGCATTTTACGTTTTTTTTTTTTTTTCCTTTTAAACATTGTATTTTCATCATGTTAACAGCTACACACATGCTGTGATTTTGTATAGCATGATTTATTTTCTTGCAATCAGCATGCTTACAATGCCCATTCCCGGATATAAACACAACCTGTCACGGCGAGTTGGAAGGTAATAGTTCAGAGAGAAACCGCACAGCCTGGTACATCTTCTCCTGTCCGTACATACTGTATGCACTTCACCGTTAAGCACAGCATATTGATTTTACTCTTTCTCTACTGGCCTCAGCTTCCAAGCACTTAAAATCACGAGCCAAAGTTTGCATCATCTCCATCGCATGTATTTTTTTACACGCAAGGAATGCTGAATAACTAATTAGAGGCCTTTCTTTTCAGTGATGGAAGTAAATTCACTTTCTTCGATTCAGATGTTTACAGTCGTTCATGTGAATGAACGGAACTGCGTTTACACGTTTTGTTTCTGTATATCCAACATGATTTGATCGTGTGTATACAAAGTCCTGGAATTAAAGTGATTTCTGCACAGTCACCCAAGCTCAGGATTAAACCCAGGACCCGGCCAATGTGTGCTGATGATGTCACTCATTGTGCTATCTTGACATACATGAGTTAATCAAATTGATTTTATACTTTGATCATTTCTTCCCGTCGGTGCCAAAATTCTTGCGAGATTTCATAACATAATCAGATCACGTTCATACTACGTGAATTGATCGCACTCATGCTACATGATTCAAGGAAGTACATTGGATACTTGTTTGGAGTAAATTCTAAGCAATTAAATGATATTTTGATGAGAATCCTAACTTTTTTGTAAACAATCTTGAATCGACCGCATATCCCCATTTTCAATGTAGTAACCTGAGTAGAAATTGTAATTCTACTATCAACATCAACATATTGTATCGTCCACATTCGGGGTATTCTATATATACACAAGTTGAGAGTGCGGGAAATTCCCCTCCATACAGAAGCGTATGTGCTTTTTCCTTTGATCAGGCCTGAGGTTCACCAGAGCATTACCTTCACCATTGTGCCATCCCCTGACCATGCTTTATGAACCTTTGTCTAAGAATCGTGTTAATGGGAGGAAATGAAGGATTTTGTGAGGCCTGACTGTACATAGTGAGTCTGATCATTAACTCAGTAGTTACTCACTCGGTGGCATTGCGGGCTCATGGATCTTCACAGGTCACATACATATGCCTCAGGTGTATCTACGTACATGTGACTTGCCCTTTATGTCTTGTATACATATTGTATGTGGTCATAAGGTATGATAAAATGTGTATCATAAGCCATACAAAAAATTAAGTTGCTCTGATCGTGAAACATGGCTATAAGAGCGGTGGAATCTAATGGGCAGCAAGTGAGCAGTTCGTTCCCAAAGTTGGTGAAAGTTCGTGTTTTGGAAGCAGGAAAAATGGGCAAGCATAAGGTCCTGAAGCACTTTGACTAGGGTTAAATTGTGGTGATTAAATGACTGGGTCAGAGCATCTCCAAAAAAACAGGTCTTGTGGAATATTCCTGGTATGTAGTGGGTAGTACCTTCCAAAAGTGGCCCAAAGAAGAACAACCAGTGAACTGGCAACAAGGTCACGGACACCCGAGGCTCTCTGATGCGCACGAGGAGCAAAGGCTAGCCTGTCTGGTCCGATCCCATAGAAGGGCTACTGTAGAACAAATTGCTGAAAAATTAATGCTGGCTTTTTGAAAGGTGTCAGAACACACAGTGCATCACAGCTTGCTGTGTATGGGACTGTGTTATAGTAAACCAGTCAGAGTGTCCTTGCCCTTACTGAACCCTGTCCACCGCTGGCAGTGCCTACAATGTACACCTGAGCATCATAACTAGCACACGGAGCAATGGATATAGACAAAAGACATCTCAAAAGTAAACAGACATTGTTTAAAAATTTATTTCCAGAAAATTCCTCCTAGCGGCTTGGTCATGGTAGCCAAGTTGATGGAGATCCCTCACAGAAGTACGCCGACTTGTTCAGAGTTGTTCTGCAACATCAGCAGCCTTACAATTTTTTTTCAGCAATCCGCTTGACAGGCTAAAGACACCCGTCAGGGGGCCTAGGTCGACCTGAGCGGGATGCTCTTGATTCCTTTCCTTCAGACAACTCTTTTGCTTCTGGTTTTTCACGGCATGGCTAGCTGCTATAAACGACTAATATACTGTGATCTGAAATGAAACATAATAATACATTAACAAGTTTGAAGCACCAGGTGGTGTCCGCATCGATAAATTGTAAGGAGGGGCGGCTATTTACTTTTGAGACGTCTGTATATGTAGAGTTGGAGATGTAACTGCTTTGGTCTGTTTATAGCCCATCCGGAGCAAAACAACAACAAAAATCGCTGATTCATTGTCATGAAAATGGAGCAATTCACTGGATGCCAGAGGTGTGCATAGAAGAAGAAGGGAGTTCTCTGTTAGATCTACACTTTCCTGAAGACATTTGCTCTTCTGACCGGTATTCTACATATGGCTGATTGGTAAAGCAACCCGGCTACTTTTTGCAAAGCCACATTTAGGCCTCTTCGGCTCTATGGCTAATCTTTGCATGGTTGGAATCCACCGTGGCTTAAACAGGGAGTGACCCGCATAGTAAATGAGATTAAAAGGTGAAGAGCTCCAGAGAAATCCACACCGTAATGTAACATTTCTTCCTCGCTGCTTTTTTTTTTTTTTTCTCAGTGAACCCCTAACTTAGGCTAAACTCTGCAAATAGGTCCTGACAGCTGGAGAGAGAGAAGCTAGTTATGTTGCCTAACTCCTTCATTTACTTGTACCATATAATCAGTCCCAGATTGAAAGTGGAGTTCGTGTCTAAGCTTCTTTTTTATCCTGAATATGAAATGTGAAACTCCCGCTTTACAATTGAACAAAGAGCTCCTTCTTCTAAATATGATTTACAAGTGAATCAACAGTTCCAAAAGCCAGAGTAGGCCTGAATTCTCCATGCGAGAGCCATGAGGGGTCTGAGTCTTTGCTGGTTCATCTCCACTGGGCTGCACATGTTAATTAAACCATGGGGGCAGAGGCAGGTGGGCGACATCAGCTTTAAGCAATGCCCCGCTCCCCTCCTCCTGTTCACCCTCAGAGACCACCTCAGGCTGTGGGAATTTCCTTTAGTTACACTCTACTTGCCAGGTAAACAAGGCTGAATGAGATAGCAGGAACCGGGGAGCAAATAAAACACACCGGAGGAAGTGAATAGATTTCACACTTGCCCTGTTAACACTGCACTCCTCTAACGAGCCCAAGTTGAAGCTCTGGGAACTGCTCAGGATCACTCAGGCTCAGTGATCTGAGAATGCTCTGGAACGAGGGTGTAATGCTATTAAGGATAGACAGATGTAAATAACAGTAGTGAAGACTCGGTTTCTTTCTTGCAGCCCTTCATGGTAATACACCTACTTCCAATCTGGCCTGAAACGTTCCTGAGTTAGACAGATGTGATCAGGGTCTAGGACGCTGTGTTTAAAAAAAAAAAAAAAAAAACACTTCTTTTCCGCTTCATTCCTTCAGTCTGACTAGAGCCAAATAAAATTTACCCCCTCTACAGTATCTCCATTATGTACCAGTAATATTCCTAGCATGACAAAATAGGCAAGCAAGCAAATAAAGACATTAATACAGAGGTTTTTATACTTCTGGCATGCCGTGTTTGGCACAGGTTCACCTGACTATCTCACTCAACATCAAGAGAAGTTCTTATCATTACTAGATCATCTTTTTCTCCCTCAGAATGTTTCTTTGTAACCCGTTTAGCATGATGAATAGATATGGTTGTATTCCAATTAAAGTTAAAGCACTACTAGCACTGCTTTTGCTATCCAAACTGGTCCTATTGCAAGAGCATAGTGATGAGCACAGCTTTGGTTTTTTTTGGTTATAGTTCTCCATGTTGAATACGATTTGGTTCAGGTGATCACTTAATCAGAAGCTCATTAAGTAAAATGAGGGGAACTGGTGTTGGAACTCTACTACAAACACTGGAATGAAATGGTTGCCATATATAGAGATGCTAATTAAGGAAAAAATTCAAGTTTAAATGAAAAAAAAAAAAAACATGTACCGTGGAGATCAAAATTAGAGAACAACCTACAATTTCCTAAATATCAAAGTCACTACGTAGTCCTATTTGGAAATGATCCAAATAGGAGTAAAAGAGCAGTATTTTAACCATACGTCATGAGTTACATAAATGCAGACACAGTATAAGAAACGTAAATGAGAAATTTGAAAAATAACACTGATCAATATTAGAGAACACTTTCAGATACCTCCCAGTTATTGGTGTTAATCTGGCAGCTGGTGCTAATTTCCT
>JAQMCW010000005.1:14844454-14854952 GCA_030068335.1 Chrysichthys cranchii
GGAGAACATGCAAACTCCACACAGAAAGGCACCCATGCCGAACCCGGGGCTCGAACCCAGGACCTTCTCGCTGTGAGACGACAGTGCTTGTGTTATCTAATTTGCTTTTTTTCTTTGCCTGTCATAAAGGTTGGCATGAATCAGATAATGTTAGGAGACCATATTAAACCTACACCACAGTATATAAATATACAGTATGAAGAGGGGGATTAGGTAAGCAGATGGCTTAAGTTACTCACTCTTCTTCAATATAAACAGGTTTGAAATACAAAAATATTCAGAAATTCACGACAATCTCGCATTAGTCACTAGCCTGCTATCCTACGTTGTGTAACTTAATCGCTTCGCAATACAAATTCCACAATGCATCAGTTGACAATGATTCAGCATTCAGTAGCCTCAAAACACCCTGAAGAACAAATAAAATACCTCATCTGTTCAGCGAGACAAAATGTATGTATCATTCCTCAATCCCTTTTTTTTTTGTAGTAAACTACCCACCCTTGCTGCCCAATTCTGCCAAATACCATACTGTTTAAAAAAAAACAAAAAAAAAACCAGCGAATCACAAAATAACAGCTCAAATGTCCTTTCTGTAATCGTCTTATGAGCTAAAAAAAAAATCCTTATTATTTATCGCTTTTTTCTTTTAGTAAACAGTGATTTTTTTTTTCTCCACAAATTTGTTTAGATTAAATCAAAAGCAATATTAAACACTTTCAACTGAATCAACATCCTAGAGAAAAGCACTGAGGTGGCACATTATTAAAGGTTTAATTCATTTATATGATTATTCAATTCTACTGTATATCATAAGAGTTACTATTTGTAAAATAGCTATATATAATCATTTGTGATTATAAAATTATCTTAATTTTGGGAATACATTTGTAAAATACTGTAAATCTCCTTATAAGGCACTGTACACTAGCTTATGGTGTGCCATAATACATTTATTTTTACATGAAGACAAACAAAAACAATGGCAACATGCTTATTAGCTAATAACTCACACGTTGAGCAATGCCTTAAATATGTTCATTTCAAACACTGGTGCATGTTTCAGTTAATAATGAGCAATTTACCCTTCTAGTTGTTAATATATGACTTACTTATGTCTCTGATTATTACCTTATTACTTTCTGATGAGTTACTCCTCTCTGAATTCCTTAATTACTGTCAGTCCTTATACCCTTACTGGAAAGTGCTACCATATCAGACTTTCGTCTCCCCTCTCACTGATGTTTGTTTATTCCCTCATATTTTTACCATCTCTCCACTGATTATTTGTTGGCTCACATTTGTCATGAGGTAGGCGGACATCTTTCCTGCCTGAAGTTGGGGCGTGCTGACTTTCGACTTATCCAACATGATTTATGATGTATAAAAATCCCCTAGTAATTCTGACCCTAACATGGTACTGACTGTGTTTGAATTACTCTTATGAGATTTTATAAACATCACAGAGCATTTTCTTCTCCTCTAGTTTGTTTTTAAAAGCAACTTACTGAAATTTCAAATGACCTCTTACATTACTATTTCTATTCGTTCAGTTTATCCAGTCTTTCCACCACATAGCACAGAGATCTATTTCAAAAATAAAGAAAAAATAAAGACAACTATGATTGACAGGTTCAAATACCATGCCATATTAGCATCTTCATTTTGGTCACTGTCAGATGCCGTTAACATCCACTCCTCAAGCAGCTGTCTAATAAGAAGTGTGATTTGTACTACTGAACAGGCCAGCCTTTATTACCTAATTGCTTTCGGCTGAACGACTTAAAAAGTAATTAATTACAGGGGGCAGATTGTAATGGAGGCTAAGGTGCACATGGGCCTAACAGATTTGATGTGATAATAGTAGGTCTGGAACAGAAATTTCCCGGGTCTTCTTTTTTGTAGCATTTGAACAAATACAATGGAAAAGTCTTTCAGGACATCTGCAAGGATGAAATGATAAAGAAATTCAAAATAGGAACATTTACGAGGCAGGCTAAGTGAAAAGCTGTTGAAATAATTGTAGCCTGCTATTGGAACAATCACAATGCCAAACAGCTCTCTAAGTAAAGTATAACAGACTATCTATTGAAGTAACTGAAGTAAATCTCAGTCTTCTTAATTATACACCCTGCATGTTAGATGGCTCCAAAGCCTTGTTAGAAACATTCTGCTGCAATTTCAGCTTTAAGATAAAAGGGGTTACGATTGGTATTTTCACGTTCTCAGCCCTAACTTTTCTCACCATAACGTTACTATCAACATGCTCCAGAGGTAAGAAAATGTTATTAAGAAGGAGAGAAGGGGTTAAGATTAGGCACCCCAGGTCTAAGAAGAAAGCGTATAAAAAATAAATAATAAACGTTAATTTATAGAAAGGGACAAACATTTCAAACTTATCCGTGAAGCTATTTAAGCAATATGAATTATGTGGGTTGCCAAAGGCTACTTTCACCTTACCTTCATTACCAGGTTAAAGTAACCCACATGCACTTTTTTTTGCTTGAATGTGACACAGATCTGATTTTCTTTCAGGACACAAAAATCTGATCTTTTCAAATGACCTAAGCCACTTTCATATGTGTTCCTAGAGACATCAGATACATGCTACATACATACACTGCCATGTGACATGAATAAGAATGGTCTGATTTCTTGCAGCTTTTTTCCCAGAGCATGTTAATATCATTCACTGAGCACTTTAGAAGGAACACCTGTACACTCATTCATGCAATTATCTAAACAGTCAATCGTGTATCAGCAGCACAATGCATAGAATTGTGTATCTAAAAGTAGATAAATACTGCTCTGGACACAGTCTCATTAAAACTGGACAGTTGAAGACTAGAAAAATGTAGCATGGTCTTACAAATCTCAGTTTTTGATGAAGCACACCATCCATGGACCTAACAGGTTGCCTTTTGTCAACAGTCCAGACTGGTGGAGGTGGATAAATGGTGTGGGGAATGTTTTTTGGCACACTTTTGGCTTGTTAATACCAATCAATCATTGCTTGAGTGCCACAGCCTATTTGAGTATTTTTGCTAATCTTGTAGATCCCATCATGTCCACAATTTACCATCTTCCAAAGGCTACTTCCAGCATGATAATACGCCATGTTGCAAAGCAAAAGTTGTCTCAAAGTGGTTTCATGAGCATGACAATGAAACATACTACACAGTTCAGAAAGAAACATAAAAAACTCCTTCCACATCTGCAGCAAGCAAGTAAAACGATTTTCTAAGTGTTCCAACCTGTGAATATATACACCAATCAGCCATAACATTAAGTCACTGAAAATTGAAATAAATAAACATGGATTATCTCATTAAAGTGGCACCTGTAAAGGGGCGAGATATATTAGGCAGCAAGAGAACAATCAGTTATGGAAGTCGTAGTGTTGGAAGTAGGAAAAATGGGCAAGCATGATGATATGTGATGGCTAGATGACAGAGTAAGAGCATCTCCAAAACTGTGGAGTGTTCCCACTGTGGGGTGCTGTGTGGTGTTCTCGGTTCTCTGCAGTGGTTAGTGCCTGCTAACAGTTTTCCAAATAAGGACAACCAGTGAACCAGCAACACGATCATGGGCACCCAAGGCGCACTAATGCTCATGGGGAGCTAAAGCTAGCCCTTCTGGTCTGATCCCACAGAAGAGCTACTGTGCTAGATCACAGTGCATTGCAGCTTGCTGCATAATGTGCGGACACAGCGGACCAGTTAGAGTTCCTATGCTAACCCCTGTCCACCACTGAAATGCATAAGCATCAGAACTGGCCAAGGTGGCCTGGCCTGATGAATCACATTTTCTTTTACATCATGTGAATAGCCAGGTGCTACGTGCATCACTTACTTGGGGAAGAGATGGAACCAGGATGCACTATGGGAAAAAGGCAAGCTGGCAGAGAAAGTGTGTTGCTTTGGGCAATGTTCTGCTGGGAAACCTTGGGTCCTGGCATTCACGTGGATGTTATTCTGTCTCATACCACCTACCGAAACATCATTACAGACTTCATGGCAGTGGTATTCCCCAATGGCAGTGACCTCTTTCAGCAGGATACTGCACCTTGCCAAATAGCAATAACTCTTCCCTAGCTCTTAATCTGATCAAGTGTTTGTGGGATGTGCTAGCCAAACAAGTTTGATCCATGGAGGCCCCATCTTGCAACTTACAGGACCTCACAAATCTGCTACTAAGGTCTTGGTGCCATATACCACAGCAGACCTTCAAAGGTTTTGTGGAGTCCATGCCTCAGTGGGTCAGGGCTGTTTTGGCAGCGCAAGGTCGAGCTACACAATATTAGGCAGGTGGTTTAATGTTCTGGCTGATCAGTTTATATCTGACAAGCAACCCAACTCCAGCAAGTTGTGCTCAGTGGTTCAGAACTCACTGGAGATTCATGGCATTATGGCTTCCTGGAAACTTTATCATTCCTCTGCTTCTGTTTTGTCAACAGGTCAAGTCTCACACAGGCAACTCAAAATGCCCTACTCATACAGTTTTGCTTAGCTCCCTCCGGCAGTTAGGGAGTATTGATTTGAAGCCAGAGTAGCTTTGTATAGTTCCATTTTAACTGACCCTTGCCAAACCATGAAGCCAGGGTGTAGTGTAGCTCCGTGGAGAGAGAGCAGAATATTACATGGCATACTGATCCAAGACCCATCATCCCTTTCAGCACATTTTTCATGTTATTTATGGCTACAAGACTGTGGAGTGTGAATTACAAGTGGGCAAAGAGTTTATTATATGCAGTTAGAAACTGGTGCAAATGGACAGGTTTGTTATTTTTAAGTGTTTTTAAGTGCAGTTTTACAAGCATTTGACTTGCCATTCGAATTCTGTAGAATTTTAAGTGCAAGTATTACGAGCTTTATGATGAAGATAAAGTCAGATTTGGGTCATTCGTATGTTGAAACCTTGGAGACATGACAAATTGATCCACAGTTAAGACTCCTCGGAGTCTGGAACAGTCTGTGACTGCAAGCAGTTCGGTGTTTGATTGACAGACTATGATTCCACTGTCAATTTAATCCAGATCATATTCCATGTTACTGACAGAGACTACAGCTCACCCGTTTTATTTTATTAAACATCCCTGTTTTTTCATGTCCTTAAAAAGATTTCAGTTGTGAGATTTCTCAGTAGCATCAAGTCTTTTGACTTCGATGCTTGCTGGTGACGGATGCCAGAAGAGGAGCCAGACTGTGCATGTGTGACTTTGGCTCAGATCAGGGCACTTCACCTTTAAACAGTAGTGGAGATAGTCTTTCAGGAGGAGGGGGGAAATGTCTTAGCTCAGCGGGTTTTTTTTTCTTCTTCTTCTTCTTTTTTTTTTTTGAGGGGCTCAGAGCATTTCCTCTGTCTGGTTCAGGTTGCTGAACAGCAGCGGCTCATTGTCTCTTCCGCATAAAACTGAGTATGGGTTTTATCGAAGGCACTGGATTTTAATAGGCAATGGATTTCCTGCTTAGGCCCAATATACCCAGTTGCGTGTTCTCTTCAAACCCTGCTACATGAAGCACTTGTGGTGCTGTGGCTTACTACATGCAGATGGACGAAATTAAAGACGGCCTCAGCCTTTTGAGAGCCCGAAGCAGAATCTGTTTCGGAGGCCTCCCTCACGATAGTCCAGTGCTATTGCAAATCAAGTCATTGATGTTGAATTGAATTGATGAGCAGATAATTCTATGGTGTACCCAAGGAGGACACTAGATGGCAGACTCAAGGTGTGGCTGTGGAAAAAAAATAATAAATACTATATACAGACAGCTGTAGCTGTCGGGGAATCACCAAGTTATTTCAAGTATGTATGCATAATCTCCTTTAACTTTATTTGCACCAAGAAATAATAACCTACAGGTACAGTGTTATTGGAATGATACTATAACTTTGTGCTATTATTTTTTGTACAAATAAGGTTAAAGGAACAAAGCCATGAATTTATGTGACCTGTTTGTGCTGTGACCTTAGATTCATTTCACTAATTAACTGCCTTAGAGCAGAATGTCTATCTGTAAGCCTACATTGATGTGGCTAATCTTAAGTGCTGTTCACTGTATGGGAATCTTGACACTTAGCCCATGCTATCTGATCCCAACACATATTTCAGGTTTCTTGTAACTTGAGCGCTAACTTGGTTAAGGTTTTGGGCTTGAAAGTCAACTGACTAGCTGACTGAACAGCAACCGACTACAGTGTCTTAGTACACTTCAGTGGCGCCTTACGTTACCCAGCTAGTTTACGCGAGCAAACAGGATTAATGTATTGTGATATTTTTTTTAATTCATAAAATGTGTACACAATTGAAATTTTACTCAGAGTGACAGGTGCAGATTTCGTATATGTGTGGTGTTGCTAAATGTCATTTTGTGAAATCTAGTGCAAGCATTGTGTCTTCTAGATATAAATAATTATTATTATTTTCAGAACTGCGAAAAAAGCTTGACAACATTGTGCCAATTCCAACAAGCCGTTGGCAGAGAAGATACAAGCATATTTTTTTCAAGTGTCATAAAAAAAATTGCAGTTATTGCAAAGGTCATTTGTTTTGAATATAGTGAATAAATATAATACTGATGGAAACAACCCCCCCCCCCCCCACACACACACACACACACACACACACACACACCCACACACCCCACCCAACCGCCTTCCAAGAGGCTTATTATTTATTACTTAGTACAGAAGCGGGAAAAGGAAGAAAGAAATAAGGGGGGGGGTGTCACCATTTAATAACATATAAAGAGTATACAAAAAACTTAGTTATACAAAGGAGGCAAATAAAAAAAAAAACATGGCTGGCATTAAGCATCAAATTTAAAAAGAAGAAGAAGAAAGGAAAGAACAAAATATTTTGATGGAGATATCATATCAAGAGAGTCCATCTTACTCATTACCATGAAAACAGGCTGCCAGACGATATAAAAATTTATCAGCACACGCTTTTATAGAGTAATGAATTTTCTCCATTGTCAAATAATGCATAGGATTTCTAATCCACTGGTTAAATTATACAGAGAATCTCCATGCTATCATAGTAGAGCATGCTATCATGGTTTTAGCAGAATTAGATATACCAAGTTCCTCTGAAACAGCAATAATAGCAACAGGTTTAGTGATCACTCCTAAAAACCTGTGAGCGAGAGGGCCTGGCTCCACTTTACACGTCACAATTTCATTTTTTACCAACTTTACTACAGACCATTGTAGACAATTACAACTCTAAACTGAATCGCTGTATGATGCTGACAGATTGCGATAGAAATATTTATGGGCAAGTATCACTGGCCAAGAACACACACACACACACACACACACACACACACACACACACACACACACACTCATGGTTTTTGAGATTATGTAAAGTGGTCACTATAATTGACTTTCCATGTGCTTGCTCATTTTTGATTCTTCGAATGGGGTGATGGCTGCTAGCCACATTTTGATCACAGCTTTTGGCACAACTGGATACAGTTGACGAGTTTTATATATGTTTTAGACCCGAAAAGCAATTTTAAATCAAACATACCATTCCCGGCTCATATTCATTCTCTAGTTCTACCTGATTTGGTAAAGTCCTTAAAATGTAACAGGTTTACAGATCTTATCACACCGTACTGTAAGCCTGAGATTTTTAATCTCTTAGCTTCCATTCTGAGGGCATGCATTGTGCCCTGGCAGATTAGTGGTCATTTCTAGTCATACGTGAGGCATAGGACCGAGCCAAGACATGCAGAATGAACTAAACAGCTAGATAGAGAGAGATGCAGAGAGAATGAAAGCACCTGTCTCTTTTTGCTCTCACACTGGGTTTGGTAACTCCAAGGTCCACCATGCTGTGCAAGTTCGGAGCCCTTTTTGCAAAACACAGCACTAGTAACAGTTGTTAATTACTGCTACTCACGGCTTTAGTGCAAGTTCGTAATTTACAGAAGGGTTCCTAGCGTGCATGAGATAGATTTAGACTCCATGGTGTGACAAACAGAGTGACCTAATGTGCTCAGGAAGCATGCAGATTATTTCTGGAAGTTCTGCAAGTGTTCTGTTAAGAAAAAGCTCACGTTCACTGACCACCCGTACACCTGCTATCCTGTCAGCCAATTGCCTTGCCTGGTCTTTTTCCAGCTTGTCCAGCTTGGGTGTGCCTGTGTCCATTGTAGGCTCAGATTCCTGCACTTGGCTGACAGCAGTGGACGCTGATGTGGACTTCTCTTGTTGTGTGGTCTTCTGAGATGCTTTTCCGTCCATCAGAGTGGCCATTTGAGCGATTATCATACACTTCCTGTCAGCTCGAAGCGTTCTGGTCATTCTCATCATTTTCTCATTTTTTGCTTGCGGAACTGCCGCGTACTGGATTTGTTTTTTTCTCAGGCCATGCTGTGTAAACACCAGAGACACTGTTTTGTGTAAAAATCCCATGAGATGTGCAGTTTATGAAAGATTTAAACCGGGCATTATGGTACCGACCGCCATGCTACATTCAAAGTCACTGAGTCAGACTTTTCCCCATTCTGATGTTTGACGTGAAGCGAAGCACACGACCACTATGTGTATGATTTTAAGCATTGCACTGTTCCCAAATGATTTCAGGTTTTTTTTTTCTAAACACTATGAAGAATCATCAAGCGATTTTTTTTTCTTACATAAATAAAACGCTTGGTATTTTCAGGATTTTTACTTTGCAAGGAGCCATGGTTCAGACATAAGGGCTTGCAGTCGTGTCACATTTAATGCAAGAACTGATAATGTTCTAAGGTAGAAGATAAGCTTGAGGCTGACTCGTGGCAGGGAGCTCTAATGTAAGCTTCTAACCTCTGAACACATGCTGCCTGTTACGAGTGAAAAATAAGTGGTTCAAACACTGGGCAAACTAACGCAATGTCCTGTGTTCTGCAGCCAAATTAGATTAAAAACAACTCCAGTCCACTGCAGATGAAAAAAAAGAGGCGGGTAACCGTGTTAGGGCCAAGACAGGCAATGCCCTGTGGTCTCGAGATGGATATACAGAAGCGTGCAATTTCTCAGTTATCCCTCTTTCCCAAGTCTTTCCTCTTTTCACATACTAATAATTGGGTATGTCTTGTTTAATATACACATACACATATATCCACACACTTGGACACCAACATACATACAGCACAGACTAGATCTCTGTCCCGCCACCCCTCCCTGGATTTCTGAAGCTGACATTCCTGGCAAGCGGAGGACTTTGAAGTGGGCAATGGGAGCTGGCTCGCCTTACAGGGCCAAGCCCCGAGAAAGAGGATCTGTCTGGCTGCGGAGGGCAATGCAAGCTCAGGGGTTAATCACAAGCACAGCACACTGCTAGCTCTGTCCCCTTCGCACAAGATGCTCTATATTTTGGGGTTAAGAAATTCAGCACACCCCAGCACTTTGAAGTTGAGTGGCAGCTATGAATTGGACTAGGAGATGAGAAGGGGTTTTTTTTTTTTTTTTTGCTCGCTGGCTCTGTGTGTATAAACATACAAAGGGTCATAGGGTGTGTGTGTGTGTGTGTGTGTGTTTTTAGGTATATGTAGTAGATATCAAGCAAACACGTTTATATATGTTGTTTGGTTTTCCATAGGCATGAAGTCGACAAGATTGTTCCTGACGCTGTTTGTGTGGCTGGTGATTTGAACAGATCTCAGAATGATGAGGAAAGTATTTATGCACTACAGAGGGATAACAGCCGTCTGCAAGAACAGCTGAGGAAGAGCGAGGAGCTTAATGCCACACTGAGGAGTGAATTCAACCTCACTCACTCCATCCTTACACACACACAGAGTCAGAACACCATGCTGACCAAACACACTTGGAGCAGCTCGTCAGTCACACATGCACACTCCCAGAGCCAAGCAACAGATAGCCAGCAGGCTCAGCACGAGTCAGTCCACACAAGCATCAGCTCAGGTACAGGATTGGGTGTGTGTGTGTGTGTGTGTGTGTGTGTGTGTGTGTGTGTGTGTGTGTGTGTGTGTGTGTAGGTTTCTATAGTGTCTTTTTTTTTTTTTTTAATCTTCTATAATCATGTTGTCTATCGTTTTATTTTTCATCCCCACACCCCTTTCTCTCTCTCCTTCTTTTTCTCTCTCCTTCTTTTTCTCTCAGATTTGTTAATGGAGCACCTGCAGGAGGTTCGAGCGCTGCGTCAGCGCTTGGAGGAAACAATCCACACCAACGAGAGGCTCAGAGAGCAGCTGGAGAGAAAACTCCTGCAGGCTGAGAGAGAGCCAGGTGCACAGATCACAACACATAGAGAGATACAAGGCAAGATGCATGCACATTCCTTTAGGCATTCAGTGCAAGGTCTGTAGGATTATAATAAAGAACCAGTATATGCAGTGTATGTTTTTTTTCTTTTTCAGCAGATACTCGCATCTTTATCTCTGGGTCAGAAGATCCAAGTAAGCTGAACAGTGATATCCATTACCTTTGGGCTCAGAACCATACACTTAAAGAACAACTTAACCAGGCAGCAAGAGGTACACAC
>JAQMCW010000005.1:14912817-14923414 GCA_030068335.1 Chrysichthys cranchii
CTCTGCCCATCTTTACTTCTGAGAGACTCTGCCTGTCTAAGACATCCCTTTTATAGCTAATCATGTTACAGACCTGAGATCAATTTACTTAATTGTTGATAGATGTTCTCCCACCTGAAACTTTCTTGCATTTTCAGCCATTTGTTGCCGCTGTGCCAACTTTTATGGGACCTGTAGCAGGCATCAAATTTGAAATGTGCTCATTTAGTGGATAAAGGTGTACAATTTCCCAGTTTGAATTCAATTTGTTACGTTATCTACGTTCTGTTGTGAATAAAATATTGGCTCATGTGATTTGAAAGTCTTTTAGTTTTCATTATATTCAACTTGAACGAATGTCCCAATTTTTCTGGAATACGGGTTGTAAAAGCAAACAGACTGCACTGTTGAACTTGAGGAGGGCGCATCCCTGTCCTATCTTTTTTTTCATTGTTAGTGTGAGCAAATTCTCATATAAAAATCCCCTTTGCGTCCCTATTTTCTAATTTGAAAATGCATGATGATCTATATTTTTCCTTTATAATACTTCTTGAAATGCATATTCCACTTTTAATTGAGTTTAACAAGAATTTAACCCATTATGTATATTTTCACTGAAGTATTATTTCTCAGCACTTCTCTCTGGATCCTAAAATCCAACTTAAACTGTTTGAAAATTGCAAATATGTGGACCCCTGGGTATTAATTCCCATCCCATTTCAAAACCATGGCCATTAATATTGAGTTGTTCCCCTTTGCTGCTAAAACAGCCTTTGGTATTCTAGGAAGGCTCTTCACTAGATCTTGGAATGTGGCTGTGAGGATTTGTGCCCCTTCAGCCACAGAAGCACAAGAGACTGTGCACTGATGCTGGGTTTGGAGGCCTGGTTCATAGCGGCAATTCCAATTCAACCCAAAGGTGTTGAGTGGGGTTGACGTCAGGGCTCTGTGAAGGCCACTCGAGTTCTTCCACTCCAATCTCAGTAAACCACGTCTTTGTGCATTGTCATAGGGAAACATTTTTCGACCCCTTGGTTGAGGTGAAATGAAATGTTAATACCACAGCATACAAAAAAAAATTGAGACAACTGTATGCTTCCAACCTTTTGCCAACGGTTTAAGGAAGACTCACATATGATTGTGAGGGTCAGGTGTCTGCATACCTTTGGCCAAATGGTGTATTTCCCTGGTTTATTGCAGATACTGATTTCATTTGAAAAGTTCAAATGAAAGGACAGATTAGCTCTGCGTAGAGTATGTATGAAAACATGAGTACCCTCTCTTATTTAATGTACCCAGATCATCTTTATTTCAGCTTCTGCTGCCATGGGATAGGTATGGTAGTTTTTCTTTGTTAAGCATGTCACAGGTAAACATCTACACCGGAAGCTTAATAGTCCAAATTATTGATTAGTTAAGTAGCACACCATGCCTAATCCTCCTCATCTTGCTCCTGCAACAACTTCCTACTCAGGGAATCCACTTCGCTAGATCAGTCTCAGCGTGAAGAGAAAAACATACAACCAAAGTTAGATACCAGTATCAAGTGCTTTCACATGTGTCCAATTATCTCCACTGTTTTGTTTATAGTGAATCACCCTAGTTTTTTCTCCCTATGGTTTATCTTCGTGAATGTCTGTGTGTGGGGTGTGTGTGTGTGAGTGTGCTGAGAAAGTAATGCTTTACAGACTGTTTGCATGATCTGGCTTACATTATGCTCCATTAATCACAGTCTCTCAGGCATTGTTGTTTTAACACATTAACTCTGGTTTAGAATAAAGGACAATTACATGTATGTGTGTATTTTTGCATTGCGTTATGACTGTGTATGATTTTGTGTGTGTGTGTGTGTGTGTGTGTGTGTGTGTGTGTGTGTGTGTGTGGAAGTAAGAGTAACCTAGCAAAAACAGATGCAGACAACAGGAAGGTAGATCCAGGGCCATCTGGGCCTCAGGCTTACTGAGTGGATCGGCTCCAATATCAGTTCTCTACTGTGGTTACTGTACAGTGGCCCTTCTAACCCAGTAAATACACAGAGAGAGAGAGAAAGAGAGAGAGAGAGACAGAGACAGAGTGAGCGAGAGAGAGAGACTGAACGCAGTGGCATGAGGCCAGGAGGCTGTCTGATCCTGTCAACTGTAGTGATGGGAATGGTGGTTAGTTGGCCGATCTGCCTGTGTAGATGTTCCAGATTTCAGCTACAATGCAAAAGAATGTCTCAGCGAAGCCCAAGAAACACAATGAGATGTCATTAAATCAACAAAATGTATCATCTTCCAATAACAGCACATCCCAATGTCTTTTATTCCTTTTATACCACAGCAAATTGCCAACACTAACATTGTTTTTATTTCTTCCAGACCACGACACACTATTTATCCGTTTATATTCACAGCTAAGTTCTTCAACATCTATGAATTAATAATAAACCCCGATTTTACAATGGAATAATAATAAAGTAGTCTAGGTTTGGAAAAAGGTCTACTGTCTCCTTGTCAGGTGGCAGATGGAAGTGCTCTTGGGTGGGATCATCCTGTTCCAAAGGGACATCTGAGCTATTAGCAATGGGAGCATTAGACTGTTGTTGATGAACCACCAAACATCTCCATGGGAAAGGTTGACGGGACTTGCCCTTGGCAAGTGCTCACAGTGTTGGCAAGTTGCATGTTAAGTTCAGGCACAGATTTAATCTGATTGATCCCCTTTTTAAATCAGTGTATATACATATTACTTGAATGCAGAAGGAAGTATCATTTGATAAATTACACTCCAACATATTATCTTATCATTGTGACGTGAAGATGTCATGCCAGTGGAATTTGGATTGCGCAAAACCATAGATAATAGTATCATGTTTAACTTAGTATAATATTATATCGAATCAACACAAAGACCGGAGACTGCAATAACACCAGTAATATGGAACAGATTTAGTCTTGGCAACACATTGGTCCTTTCTTTTTCTGGTATATACTGTACATTACATACTACTCAGAACATTTCCTTTAAATGAAACCCGCTGTTGTGGGCTTCGTCATTTACACTGTATGAGTTCGGTGTTTAAAATTCTAACCCCTCTTTCAGATAATCCAAAAGTCAGTTAGCGGCTTTTTTTTATCATCAGCTTTTTCGAGTAGTAAAATAATGGTAACGTTTCCCAGTAATCAGTCTTTTCAGTAGTTTAAACTTCTTTTTAAGTTTAAAAGAAGCTTACTTTACTTCACTGTTTTACTTCACCTCAGTCAGGGTTACTTTGAGAGAATTTATAGAATCAACCCTTTTTAAAAAGAATTGTAAAAAAAAAAAATTGTAGTCATCTGGAAAATGTATAATCTTGATAGCAGACAGGGTTGTTTTCCCTTTTTTTTTTCTTCTTTTTTTTTAAAGCTGTCAAAAACTGTTGAACGTTATACATACAACAATTAGCAAGAGCAAACGGGAAGGGATTCAATTTTTATCCTAGTGTTGCAAAAAAAGAAAGAGCCAGGCTATTTTAGGTGGGGATCTTGCGTGTTCTTGCTTCAGTCTGAGCTGGCTCGCTGCCTGCTTCCATTCGGCTCATACTGCAAGAGCTAAGTTATTATAACTGTCAGTCATTTGTCTGCATAAAGGGTTTCATTTGAAAGGCTCAAAGCAAATCTCCTTTTTCACAAGAAACAGTCTTGATTTATGTCTTCTGTCCATCCCCAGACTTGATAGATCTATGCATGGCTCTGAATATATGCTTTCTACATCCAAGAAGAAGGAAGGTGTGTAAAAAGAGATCTTTCACCTGGTGTCTTTTATTCAATAACTGTCCAAAAGCATCACTTATGCAGAAGTGTATGAATCTATGAAATGAAACAGAACAAGGGGTACTTCCTTTTGCTCTGAACTGCCAGGATGGTTTCCTTCACAACTAGTGGAGTCTTTCCATGAGCTTGTTCCTTGCCAAAAAACAAATTTCATAGTCGTCACCCTGTGACCGTGACCGCTATGTCACATTTGTCCTTTTTTCCATTCTGCTTTGCCAATAACATGAGGAAGTGGATTCATGATGCCAGATACTCTGGTCTTTCATTAAGTCTATGTATGTCCACACACCTTGGGAGAAGGAATTCTTGAAATTCTCATTTATTTACCATACATCCCACACTGCTAACTGTTGTTAGACGCATGGCATGTTAGCTGGCACGATGCAGCGTGGGTGCAGCCACAGACTATCATGTTGTAATTTGCTGAACCTATATTTTCATCTTTCCCAAATTCTTGTATTTCAGCGCAAGATAGGGAATCGTTTGTTCTGCTTGTCCCTATTGGAGTTAAATAATGGACATACCAGTACCTGAACCTTTAGACCTGGAGCTTCTAAAACAAGCAGTTACACAGCCATGTCCTTACGGTAGCATAATGTCACACAGCATGTCTCACTATCCAGAAGGCTAAAGGAATACTGCTGAATATTCATTTCCACCTCCTTCGAATTGGGTTGTCACAGCAAGGAGTAAAGTGAACAGTAAACATGGCTGCTGAACCTTCTAGGAAAAGGTACGCTCCTTCATGCATGTATGTTTGCAGTAGGGACAGAAATGGGCAAAAGTCTTGGTTGCTCATCCCCCCCCAAGCAAGAGGAAGGACAGTAAGTGTCTTTTCTCCATTGGAAAGAAGAGTTGAAACCCTCACAGAATGCAGAAGCCAAATGCAGGCATGATTAGTGATCTATCGCTACAGCTGCCTCGCATGTTGTGACAGACCTTTAAAAAAGTAGTCAGGGCATCAGAGCGTAATACAGGGAGGATTTCAGGGTGTGACAAGACTTTTCAGCATAATAACTGAGATTGGTAGTCAGTGATGCATAGCTTTTTCCCTTTGCAATGTGGGGTCTCATAACATCAGATCATTGGCTACTGAGTTCACTGTGCAACAGGACCTTGTTTACAGTTTCACCATTGACCACCATTAAAGGCAGGGGTCAGCCCCACCAGCTCAAAAGGAGATTATGTAGAAAAACCTGTGAATGAAAGTAAAATTAATCTCTAAACGGGGTCACATATACCGATGTGACTCAACAACACCATGGTGATATTTTGCATGAACCACCAGTTCAGTGAAAAAGGTCTGGGCATGGGCTGATGCAAGCAGATAGAGGATGCTCTGTCTTGTACTCAGGGACTGGCACCTACAGCCGCATGAACCTTGACAACTCAGAAACAGGGGGGAGTCAAATGCATTGGGGCACAATTGGCCAGATCTAAGCCATATGCTTGCCCATCTCTGTGACCGATCTGGATGACACTGCAGTGTATCCAGCCACCTCCTCACACCACTTCCCCGCCATGGATATGACAGTCCCCAGTGCAAGGTTGACCATGTGTGCGGGCAGCTATGCTGGCTTGTTTTTGGCAGAGGTGACCGATGGACAGGTTTTGCCTCTTACAGGGAGCTAACAGAAGAAAAGACACATGCAGGCCTCTGCCAGACAATGCAAGCCACCAACCAGGCATCTGTTATGAAGCCCATTCATAAGCCTCAATGTTGTGACCAGCCTCAACTGGCACTACATCCAAAGTAAGAGCCTGGTTGCCAGTATTGCCAGGTGCTCCCACAAAGTGCCCTTCAAAATGCCATAATTGCGGTGTAGGTCTGTGATCACATTTCTGCTTTACAGCAACTCATAAAATGTTCAGTTTGACAAATTTACTGTGATGCCGTTGTACCTCTGAGATATAGATATGAGGAACTATAATTGTAAATATATTGTATGCTGCGGATGTCAGGTCTATTGGGTGGGTTTTCTTTGTGTTTTCTTTTGTATTTTATGCTTCCTGAAGGTGCTTGAAAAAAATGGAGCGACGGGTTGCTTTTTCTCCAGGTTTCTTTTGGAAATGCGTAACCCAACTGTGAATGTTTAATACCCATGTCTATGTAGTTGTGCAAGAATAACTTAATCTCATAAAGGATGGAATTTCACAGTGTCGTCCCCTCCCAGGTCACACTAGGGCATTGTTTTAACACAGTGCTCTGAACACACTTAATTCTCATCAAATTCTATACAAATTATTTTCACTGTTAGGTATAATACCTTATAAATGCTACATTTATATAATTTTTTTTTTAGTGAAAATGGATGAAGACATCTTACAGTGAGAAGATTTAGGAACAGTTGTTTATAATGAATAAGTCTCTTTGCTGATGCCCATGTGTTTCTTTAGGGATTCTTCTTAAACAATGTTTCATGTTTCTTCAAACTTTCAAGGAGACCTGCCGTGAAAATTTAGGGGGTTTTTTTTGTTTGTTTGTTTGTATCTGAAATAAAATATATAATCAGTGTGACTTGGGGACAGTGTGATACTAGGACTTTCAAAATGGGCTGTTACCTTCAGAGTCTGTATAGGCCATAGACAGTAACAAATCAGAGCGAATGGGACAATTAGAAAAGCCTTTCATTAGGGCATACCTTCGAAAATGTAACCCCTTTCATTAAAATAAGGCCGCCCATAGAAACCTGAATCAAGAACATGGGGTGAAGTCATCTACATCTGCCTTTTTAGTAGAACAACAATGTTATATGGAAGCTTGCTTCCAGCACCGAAATTTATTTTTTGCCATCTATATCTTTAAATTTTAAGGTAATGATTCAAACTTTTGAGATAATAACTCAATAATTTGTAATAATGACATTTTGACTCACTAACTCAAAATTTTCAGGTACCTAACTCGAAAATTTCGACTTGGGTACGTAATTCGCTTGTTACGCGGATGTGCACTCAAAATCGGGTAATAAGTCTGCTCTTGTGTAAAATCCTTTCGAGGGTATGTTTGCTGATATTGTCATTTGGTTCAGCTAGTAAAGCAAGGATTTCATCTTTTGTAAAACCACACTGAAAGTAATCGTCAATTTGCTTACAGTATTCATGACCAGTAGCTGTAGTAATGGTAGCTTAGGTAATATCAAGTTACTAACTCGAAATTTTGTGTTATCTTGAAATTTCAACTCACAAGCTCAAAATTTAACTAAAAAAAAATTGTAAATCTGTTGTTCAAGGATGTGTTGTTCCAAAGAAAACCAGTGTCACCTTACAAAAATAGTGACATTATGTCATTTTTGGGGACTACTTCATTTTAAAGGCACGCACTAAAATTTAAAGGCGCATACACAAGCTCTGCTTGTTTTATCCTATTTTATACGATTTCAATAAGTACAACAGAGTATTAGGTCCACATTAAGAAAAAAAAAATATTATTCATTTTGAGAATAAAGTTGAAATTTTGAGATTAAACTCGAAATACTATTTTGAGGGGGAAAAAATAGTATTTGGAGAAAAAATACAAAATATTATCATTTTAAAAAGAAAAATATTGTCACAAATAACGTCAACTCCGTGCCGATGTCTCAAATGGCACGCCCGCCTGAACTGCACCCCTTCAGGATCAAACAACTTGATCAGCTGTCTTATTGTGTCTTGTGATACAACATACCCCCTCTGGACTGCATGAAGGCGTAACCATCACTATCCTTGCGTCTGTCCATCGCCAGCTAATTCTTTTTGCACAAATCTGACTGACTCTTCCAAGTTTGTGTGGTTTTTCCTTCTGACCAGACACAGCTTTCTGCACCATCTCTTCAACGTCCTTATACTTATCACCACACTGTGTTTATGTGCTGAAAGAGAAATAATTTCCTTGTTACTAAAACCGATTCTGAAATATGATTTCAGTAATTCATCTACACAATGCATTTTATAGAGGGCACAGCAACCAGTTTGTC
Organism: Chrysichthys cranchii; assembly: GCA_030068335.1. NCBI lineage: Eukaryota > Metazoa > Chordata > Actinopteri > Siluriformes > Claroteidae > Chrysichthys > Chrysichthys cranchii. Next base: position 14,920,544 of record JAQMCW010000005.1, read on the forward strand.
TTGAAACGACAACTGTAATCTCCACCTTTTGACTTTATTCTCAAAATAGTACTTCAAATTTAATCTCGAAATTTTGACTTTATTCTCGAAATGAACAATTTTTCTTTCGTAATGTGGCCCTAATACGTCTTCGTAAAAAGGACACAAGAAAAGGACCCACGGTGTGTGTGTGTGTGTGCGTGCGTGCGTGTGTGCGTGCGTGCGTGCGTGCGTGCGTGTGTTTTAAGAAAGAAAGAAAAGAAACTCGTATACTTTGCAAAAGCATCTCAAGGAATATTATAAAATACATGAAAAGCGTGTGGCAGGTGATCTTTAACATCCAATCATTTTCTAAAACTTGCAGAACTTTTCACTCAAATTGTCTCCATCCATGTAAAAATCTTTCTACCTTCTCTGATTTATTTCAAAATTCCTTTGTTAGACTAATGTTGGTGATGAAATGAATCGTGGATGAGCAAATATCCCACTGTTGCAGCCTTCAGAGGTATGTAATCACAAACCTCCCACAGTGAGAGATTATCAAAAATGGTGTGTACCAATTCATCTCTCTCTGTATAAACAAAAAAAAAAAACCCTTGAGGCTCACAGAATAGCATGCATACATTGAGACGATTACCTAAGCTTATCATTATGCATTCAAGAGGTGCAATGTGCCATAACAACAACCACAACATACTTCGTTTATATTCACTACATGTCAGGGCAGTTCCTCGGGCATAGCATCAGTCAGAGTAAAAGCCAGCAGAGCTTGTTGGAGCATAATCACAAAGCAGTGCACTGAGAATACGCTCAAGTAAACAACAGGACTTTTGGTGCATTAATGTGCTGTTATAATTAACGTAAAACAAATTCCACGCATAAGAACAAATCCTTACATTTCTGTATATCCCAAACCCCGTACTTCAAATTAAATCACATTCCGTAATGTTAGAAAATAACAGATGTACCTGTATACCGTTCAAAATCTAGGAAAAATCCAGTTAAAATCAAAAAGTGCACAAACGCTCGACACTAAGGCTGAGCAATATGACAATATCATCATTGCATCCATTTATGTCTTTTATGCATCTCATCATGTTTGCTTTTGGAAGCGTATTGTTACTGCAACACTTAGCTAGAATTTAAAGAAGCATTAGGCAAGATTGATGGCTTTAGATTTCCCACCACTTGTGTATATCCTGAATTCAATCTTTGGTTGTCAGTTCTGAAGCCATCAAGGATCTGAAATAAAAAGAAAGTTAATTTTAATATAAGGAAAAATGCCAAATCCAGAATTTGGGACACCTTGTATATAGAATTAGTTGATAAAGCCAGAAATTCCTCCGACTAATTAGCTATTTTTTCTATAGCTGTTCCTTAACGAAGCTCATCGAGCCCTTACCAGGCACTGAGTTTTTGTGTTTGGCAAATAATGACAATTAGATTGGCACAACACAGAAGTACTCTCCTTCTTAGGGATGTGAACCACCGAGCTTTGTATAAGAGCTGACAAGTGTTAGCATTTTAGAATTTAGCTTCTGTCCACTCAATCATCCGAGCACTCAAAACTCAAGTTGTAGCAGTAAAACCCACAAAGCATGAAACTCAGTAGAATTATGATTCATGACAAATAAATTTCACTTATTCTAAGTGACAGTGTTGCACAGGTACTCGGCTTACAGAAGCTAGCTCAACCTTGTTACGTTTTAAAGGCTTAAACCGTTATGTTTTTCCAGATTATCCAGGTCATTTGTATAATGTGGAAGTGTGAAAAAAAACAAATATTACTCTTTTAAAGCTATTTCCATACCTTTTGGTTAATTTCCTTTTCCTTTCCGCATGAATGACAGGGATACAATTAGGGGTTAATCCTAGGGTAAGAGGTTCTATGGTCCAGCCTCCCAAAGCCTCCCTTACTAGAGGCCAACGGGCCAGCCTCAAGCCAAGTTCAAGTTAAAGGTTGACGTGACAACCTACCAAGCCAAACTCAATTTGGAGGCCAATGGTCTGGGCTCTCAAGCCAAACTCACACCAGAGGCCGACAGGGAAGTCTCCCATGCCAAGCTCATGCCATAGCCTGGCAGGGCAACCTTCCGTGTCCACCCTGCATTGTCACCAGCCCAGAGAGGACATTATTGCTTCACCATCAACCCTGGTGAGGACACTGTTACATTGAGGACATGTTACTCCACCACCTGGTTTCTGCCAATCTGGTCTTTGCCTGCTTTCCAGCTCCTCTTGGAAGAGTTGGCATTGTGGACAATGCCTGCCTTGGAACCCTGGGCATCTTGTGGCTATTTTATCCAGGGGTGGATGCACACTTTAAGTTTTAAAGGGTGCCTTTGGAAGGGTGGTGCATGGTCACATATTCCCCCTTGTGCTGAGCGCTGCATTCTACCACTCTCAGTGTGCATCAGAGCTCTCAGAGCCACAGAGCCTAATTCTGTGTTATCTAAGTGTATGTTTACATTTCCATGTGCATTTTGTTTTGGTTCATGCCTTGTCATATTTTTCTTTAGTTGTATCCTATTTTCATGATAGTATACCTTTTACATACTGTATGTTTAATGATGTCAGTTTTATTATGAAGTTTTTTGTCTTATGAAGACTTACTTAACCCTTTCGGTGCAGGAGTCGACTAAAGTCGACATCTACGGCCACGCATAAACGTCGACAAAATTAAATAGTTCAATTGTACTCGCTAGGCGGAAACACTCGAGGTAATTTTTAGTAATATACTGTTCCTGTTGTGTGTCAGAGTACCACCTGGAGCACGTTGTTGACTAGCTATATTACGATATGCAGTAAAAATACCGCGGAAAGGAAAGTTTAGCAAGGAGGAGGTTCTGAAATTAGTGATGGATGATATATCTGACCTGTCTGACAATGATT
>JAQMCW010000005.1:15054199-15064967 GCA_030068335.1 Chrysichthys cranchii
TAACCTCCTCATGACTGCTTGAATAACTTTGGACAGTTTAGCGTATGTTTTCCAAGAGGTGGCGCTAGCCATTGTTTACCGAAACAGATAAGTTACGGTGGGCTTATCAAAATGGTGTCCACGGTGGTACTTCTGCTTATTGCATAAGTGATCCATCTTGCTCCGCTTTAGAATCTTTGGTGTATATTATGTACCGTGCAAGTCCCTGTTAATGATCTGTTATTATAAAAACGTTAATGTGTTCGAATAAGTGTTTTGATCTAAACCTTTAACTAAGCCTTAACCTCTTTCAGTGTCGTGTTGTTGAGGAAAATTAATCAACCCCTTCTAACAGAACAGATTTGAGATTTCAACAGTGCCATGGAGCGATCATTATTCATGGACAGTAATCGTTTTGGTCGAAAGAGTCACAGCGTAAGAGATTTACAACATTTTTTCCATTACGCTTGTTTGCAGGACAAGAAGCTGGACAGACAGTATGAAGAGAACTCCAAGACTCTGATATACCCCAGCGTAAGTGCCTTTTTCCTTTCCTCATCCATGCACCGTTATTCCAGGGATGAGAATCATTTGCATACCTATAATAAGATGAAAGGTTGAAAAGACAGACACGTTCACGCACACACAGATATGCTAGCTAAGATGCAGTTAGCATGGCCTTTTCAGAGGGGCTAAACACATTGAGTCTATTAGCGAGTGTGGCTGAAAATGTGACCTGTGGCTCCACTGTTTGCTCTGAGCCTCGTGGAACTGCAGCAGATGATGGTGGAAGTGTGTAGCCTGAGGTGAGTGCGTCACATGGTCTTTGCCCGTCTATAGTGTAGTGTGTCGAGTTGTGCATCTGTTAGCTGGTTGTTTTCTAAGGTGTGTCGAATGCTGAGCACGGGTGAAGTGTATAGTGTTGTGCAGTCGGTGTCGGTGTAAATGTCCAAGTGGTATGAGTGCATGGCTTTTTGAGACCAATGGCACAGACCCCAAGAACGCTCGGTGCCCTTGGAACCCAAGGTGTGGACGATTGCCTGAGCATCTCATGGGTGTGTAAGAGGCTATGTCAGTGTAGCTAAAGGAATCTGGCATGTTCGTCCTGTTTAAGACATTTCCTGTTGTTATAGTCACATACCTTTTTAAGCTTTAGTTTACAGTATATTACTGTATACTGTGGACCCTCGACTCTGTTCGCGAACCAATTTGCTTGCGACCCAAATTAATTTTTCCCACTGAAATGAGTGGAAATTCAATTAATGTTTCAGCCCTCAAAAGATGTTTTTAAAGTGTATTATGAGTTTGTGTGGCAATAAAAACATGGAATAAAATGAAAAATAGCCTTTAATGATAGAAAAATAAAACTAAATGAAATAAACGGATGATTTTAATGCGCATAACCTTTGCGGTGGATACGTAGTCGCAGGCGTAGGTGGATGGTGGCGGAGGGATATGGTGGCGGTTCTCATGTTTCGCTATTATTTCTTTCTTTATTTCAACTGTTATGTGCTTAGGCTTCTTACTCTTAGCGAAAAAATGCCTGGAACACGTTCACACCACGAGCGCTTGACCGGAACTTAAGGTTTGTGCCGCGAAGCGTGGGTTGGCTGTCTGTACGTCGGCTGAGGATTTGTTCGTCGGTCGGTACAGAATCTGTTCAGGAATTTAGTTGGTATGTCAATTTGTTCGCCATCCAATGCGTTCACGAGCCGAGGGTCCACTTTATTCCTAAAACAGCAGGAACAATTAGTTTTCTGTTTGATTACATCTATTACCCTAACCTCTACCCCTGGGGCATTACGTCCTTAAGAACTTTTTTTTTTTTTTTTTTTTTTTTAAATTGTAATTATTGAACAACGGATCATGGTTTTCCCCAGTTTTGATTATAATGACACTGAGACTTCTCTTCCTCTCTCAGAATATGGAGGTGCTGAGCAGTATGGAGGGGGCCCCCATGCGCATCATCAAAGCCCCATTTCTTCCTACTCCTCCTGCTCCTCCTCCTTCTTCTTTTTCAGCAGCGCGACCCGTACAGGGACACCCCAGCGGCAGCAGCACCTCTCCGCCTACAGCCTCCTCTTCAGAGCCCAGAACGGATCCTCCGCGTATGGCCACCATCCACGAGGACTCCAGCGGCGACTCTCCACCAGGGACAGCCTTCCCCGCGAGCTCTGCGGCAGCCAAGTCGTTCGAGGACCTCACCGAACATTCACCACTAAACCGTCAGAACAGGCGACTGCAGAGACAAGCACGTGTCGAGAGTAAAGAGACGGAGTGCTGAGAGAGGCACACTCCATCCAGGTCACGCTCTTCGCCGCAAGTATGTACTTTGGTAGACGACAAACAAATGAGCCTTTTGTAAAGAATCAGTTTGGAGACAATCCAACATCGCTATGTTGTGCAGGTGTATTGTGCTGACTGCTCCAGTATTTTTGGTTAGTTGTTTAAATCGTGTAAATTATAAATGTATTTTTTAAAAAAGGTAAAAGCAGAAAAGTAACGTATAAATGCCAGAGGCTGCAGTCTAGAAGCCTGGATATTAAAGGTGCCCTCCGTTGCCTGTGAGGAGAAATGCAGATCACTGATTGCTTTTTCCTCCAGTCGGTTAAAGCCTGTGGGTTTCCTTTTAGGGAAAAGGAGCCGTGCGGAACAGTCAATCCTGTGGCTGAGGGGCGGAGCTAATTTCATGGCCGAAATGAGGAAACTAGCCGACTCGATGGCATGACTTTTTGAATTGTTAGAAATACTTTTTAAGCATTACAAACTGCACTTTTAAATTATACAGATTGTCTTAAAAGCCTGGATCCACAGGAAAGTATTTATTTAAATAATAATTTTACAGAAAATGCTCAAAATGGCATCCTTAGACTTCGACACTTGTGTATCTGCCAAATACAAGAACGTTGAACGTTTCTTAATGTGTCAGAGCAGATGAGGTTTCACGCAGAGACTATTTCCTCTTAAATTTCATTCAAGGGAAAAGTGCCTGTGGATCCAGACTTGTGGGACACCCTGTAAACATGTTATAAAAAATATAAATAAAAAAAAGTGCCTTGTAGAACAGCTTCTGCAGAATCCCACTGGAATTAAAAAACAGAAAAAGGTGTAATAGGTCGACTCGTAACTGAAACGCCTGGGGAGCGCAGTGTGTATGGATCAATGGCGCGTTTCCTCGTACACACCGTTTACTTGGATATGTGACCAAGTATTCTTCTTTCATCTTGTAAGTCATCACACCCAATATTTGAGTAAAGGTCAGTCTTACACACACAGGTTCAATTAATTCCCATTAAAGATTGATCACTAGGAACAGTCTGGACCTAGACTCTGCTCAGTGTCCGTGTTCAGTCGTCTTCTGTCAGAAGTCACGAGATGTCAAATGCAGGATTTCTGCATGAGCGCCATCAGTTTATTTAAATGCGGCTGTATTTATTCTTCTACCTACTGTTCCTGAACATGACCAGACTGAAAAGTGATTATGAATCAAGAATCTACCATTCCTGGCTCAGCTGTAGCAGTTTGAGTTCCTATGCTTAAGAGTTTCTATTTTGTAAACTGCCTGGAGGTTTTAACTGGAAGAGTCGATAACACGAAGACACTGAATTCTAATTTATACGTAAACATATCAGGAGAAGAAGTGTTAATACATGCGTTTTATATTCACACACTGTACGTATACTTTAGGTGCTGTTTAGGTCTCCATGCTCTTATTGACACACAGATAACATTATGGATTTAGGACTAAGCACTATGGATGTGAATCTAGATCTTGTCATTTTATTGTCAAAACTGTTGCATTAAATTCAGACCTTGAGTGAGCTGTGCTGTGCATTTTTCTGTAAGAATGCCTAGATTATGCTTTTCTTTTTCGTTGTTGACTTTTGATGTATTTGATATTCATTCTGTTATGGATGAGACACTTTGCCCAATTTATACCAGATTAATTGTTAGTGTTGTAAATGATGGCTTGGTGATCCCCAGGTCATAAAACTTATGATTTAACTGTGCCATAAACCCATGAAAATCTGTTTTTTGCCTTTCAGTGTTTAAAATATTATATAATGTCTATGCCTTTTGGTAGACCAGAAAGTTTAAATGTCATTTTTCACTTGAAATGTTTCAGGCTGTTTTCAGTGCTAGTACAAAACATTTGTCTTCTAGATGTATATATCTTTATTTACTTACACTGTATGAACCCACAAGAATAAACTCTACAACTGCGCACACACTCTGGTACTCATAATGACTGCAAACATGCTACCCAGAAACCCAAAGCTTTTAATCAAAGTCACATCCTTCAATCACTGTTGGGTTGTTTGTTTGTTGGTTGGTTGGTTGATCAACGCAGTAAGAAACCATTAATCGTGAACATGAACCCAACCACTAGGTTGTTAGATTAAACACCTTAATCACAAATGCTAATACTAATCCCTCACACAGTCCTGCACACACATTAACTCATTTTGGTGCACAGGTGATTAGTACCTGATGAGCGATTTGGATCTGATAACAGAACAATAATTGCTCTGTTATCAGTAATGAGGTGACTGGAATCAAGCTAATTAGAATGTCGATACAAATCAATGGCACCCGCTTGGTGTACAGAATACCGCTGCTCTCATTACATTGTGTGTTACTTAGCCACCATTGTATTGACATTAAAATTGATTTACAGCAACAGCAAAAAAGGCTCATGAACAGACCTTAGTACATATAGTGTTCGACGAGAGAACAGAATGCCATATATTAATATATAGTAAAGATTAGTGGATTCACATCATGCTGGAATCACTCTCATTGGTCATTACATGCTTCTGACTCCCACGATTAACCCTGCACTGGTACCATGGGGTCTATATGACCCCAGCCCTCTTTGGGCCATGTGGTTTTTTTTTTTTAATTATCACAATTAGTGACCGTGCCTGCTGCATATTTTCTCGAAAGGCCTTCCTAAATATGTGACATGTTCGATAGTTTCAAAGTCTTTCCGCTTATTTTTTGTTTAGGTTTATTTTCGCTTCGCCATAGTACCTTCAATGTAACCCCAAGCAAAAATAAACCTAAACAAAAAATAAGCGGAAAGACAGGTATGTGTGGACACAGAAGCCAAAAACTGTCAGGAGAACCCTGATGCGAAATAATGTCAGACAGAAACCAGGGCCGAAAGGGAATGGGTGTCAAGCAGACACCCTTGAAAGCATTTGATTTATTTTTCGATGATGCCATGATAAGAGATTGTGACATGGACCAACCAAAAAAGTGAAAATGTGAAAACCAGTTACACAAGCAATGCTGGTACAAAAATCCACCCCCAGAGGCACCCACAGCAGCCGCAAGCACCACACAGCGTCATCCAGGACAACGCAAGAGATGCTATATTTGTCCCAGATCAAGTGACAAGAAAACCAAATAAGTTGTGCCAACAGTTACCAATGCCAACAGTAACATTTTTGCCGACAGCAGGATGAAATAAGCAGAAACCTGCACCTTGTGCAATATTATTTGGATTTATAACACATTATTGTCATACCATTTTATTTCAAGGAAAACAAAATATTATAATAAAGTGGTGTTATTCTGGTCATATAGCATGTTTTTCACCATGGGGGTTAAACCGACCCCATGGTACCAAGAATGTGACTTTTTTCATGGTACCAGAGCAGGGTTAAAGCAGTTAGGAGTATAAAATCAGTATTTATCCCTATTCATGTCTAGCATTTATTTTCTAGCATTAAAAGCAAAATTAAAGTGTAATTTTGAGGGTGGTGCAGCGGTTAGCACTGTTCCCTCACAGCAAGAAGGTCCTGGGGCCGAACCTGCCACCTGCCCGGACTTTCGATGTGGAGTTTGCATGTTCTCCCTGTTCCTATATGGCAGTGGTTCTTAAACTTTTTGGGGCGCTACCCAAATTCAGGTCCGGTGGGTATGTCACGACCTAACCAAATTTTGGAGACCTGCCCAGGGTGTACCTCACCTTTCATGCAAAGTCCGTTGGGATTGGCTCCATCTACCCCCCCCCCTGACGGATAAGAGTATAGATAACTGATGTATGGACAGTGTCATTTTGGGTTTGCTTTATAAACTATTGAAATACTCAGTCTCAAAGAGCTCACAGTAGAACCTCTGAGCCTCCATGTTGTGATTCCAGCATGATGTGAACACCCTGTTACTTAAATCAGCCATCATCAGCATTCCCCCAGAGCTCCAGCCAATGATGAAGCACCTGGATTTCTTATTGCCTCATCAATCGGACAGAAAAAGACGGAAAAGACAGAACCAGTCGTAATAAAACGTACATGTTTGGCGTGGTTGCTGAGTCTAATCACACAGCAGGCTGTTCTCAGGGTTCTTACACTCTATGTCAGCCCAGTAAGGCAGGATGAAGGGTAAATCAGCCACCTTGCTCTCCAACAGTCCCCACACATGCTCGCCTACGAACTGGTTGCCCTTCTCCGAGAGGTGCAGGCCGTCTGAGAGATACACTGAGAAGTCCTGAAAGAAAACGAATGCACGATTCATTTATATCCAGACATATTCACGTACCATATTTCATCAGTTTAGCACTTACCTGAAAATAGTTTAGGCTTGTTTAGACTAGTGCTGCATGATATGGGTCCGTTATACTCTACTTACTACAATAGTCTACAACTCAGTTTGATTAAGGATGCTTGAGACACTGGACAAGACGCCTTACCCCCCAAACCCTGTCATATTAATTATAAATCACAATTAGTTGTCATTTTCCAGCATTACTGTTTGAAAATGTGTCTTTTCTAGTTTTTCGTATTGTCCTCTATCCGTATCTGTCCTCCGCCAACAAAGATACAAAGACAAGGCATGTACTGTGTGATTGCTAATACTGAGTAACAATTTACAAATATATTGAGCAGACCTAATGTGCGTATTCATGTTTAAAATCTGTGCAATATAAAATGTTCTTCTTGCATATTTGTTTTAAATTGGCTAATTCATTGGTAAGCGTGTATGTGTGTGTGTGTGTGTAGCACCTCTCCTTCTTTTTGCATGAGAGACCAGAGGTCGAGCACGTCCACTCCACACTCTCCTGCCGCCTGAACACACATCTGAGCGTACTGACCAGCCACAGAGTTCAGACGGTTGAGAGAGCATCCTGAAGAACAAGAGGGGAAACTGAGATGGTTCATCTTAGAAGACAAACAAACAAACAAATATTTTTTTTAAATGCGAGCAACCTTTTAGTATGCACTCTTTCTCCCAGAGTTCCTCTTGAATAGGTGGAGGAGTGATGAATATGACCTTGTCCTTAGGCACGCCAGCTGAGGCCAGATATTTAACGATGTCCTTCAGATTCTCCGAGTATTCCTCACAGGGAACGTGCTGCTGCGGGTTCTTATCTGAGAGAAAATTTAAACGTAGAGTTTGAATCATACGAAACGTTCAGATGTCGACGTTTCGTGAAAAACCTAGCTAGCTACGTCAGAGAGGGTTAATTTGGCTAAGTTGGATACTGAGCTAAACTTGTCCTGCCTTCCAGAGCACAGTCGTTGGCACCGAAGAACACGGTCACTGCTGCGATTGAAGGATGAGATGCACCATGATTTGGGATGATCCGGGGAAGAACCAGTTTAGCCCATCGAGTGTTGTATCCAGACAATCCTCTGTTCACCACGTCACACTTTCTGACAAAATGGTATAACAGATACAGTACAGCAGAGCTACTGGACACACAGAGCTCTTGTAACAGGAATAGTAATCTAGGTCCCATTTAACTGTAAATTAAACTCCACACACCCCTCAACACAGATTTCTATTATAAGCTTGATTTCTATTCTGTTTATTTATTTGACACAAAGCTTTCCAGTCCTGAACTTTTCAGCATCCATCCATTCATCAAGGGTCATGGATAAACTGGAGTTAATCCCAGCTGACTTCAGGTGACTAGGCATGGTACACCCATTACTTATGTATCACAGGGCTAACACACAGAGAGACAAACAGCCATTCACACTCACATTCACTGTGGGTAATTTAGAGTAGCCAACTGACCTAATCCACATCTCTTTGGGCTGGGGGAGGAAACCCAAGCACCAGGAGGAAACCCAGGTAGGCATGGGGCGAGAACATACACACTCCACAAAGAAAGATCCCACTTGGTCGCCAGGTTCCCGGGAGGCGACAGTGCTAACCTCTCTCCGTACCACCGTGCCCCATCAGAACACGTTCAATCCAAACTGGTATTGGGCCAACATGTTTTTGACATACATTCAACCCATTCTAATTATAGTACACACACACACATACATACGTACATACAAACCCAATAATAACTTTGGAGAAAATAACTCATTGAAGCTAAATTTAAAAATGTTTCATCTCCCCAGTTTGAGGAACACTGAGAGAAGAGTAACGTGTGTAATGACTCTAATAAACATACAGAACAACAACAGTGCAGAGGTCTACTTCAGGCTTTTGATAATATTATAACTAAATCATGCACTAAGCCAATTTCAGTACTATCTTCTTGTGTACATCACGTGGAGCTTATGAGAGCCTCCTAGGTGGTGTACTTCTCTAAGTAATATGAAGACACTAAGGCTTGAACACTCACCTCGCAAGCTTGTTTGCCAGATCAGAGCCCCATCCTTTGGCTTGGAAAGAAAACTGAAAGACATGAAACGTGTCTTAATGGAGGAATTATCTTCACCTGGCTGTGTGTGAAGTGTGTCCTCACCTACCTGTGTAATCGAGTCCCCAAAGAGAACCACCTGAGGCCAGATAATACTCTTGATTTTCGACATTGTGCTAAATGAAAGTACAACACAGATTTGAAACAGTCTTCTTCCCTGTTTCGGCCGGCCGGTGGCTCAGAGCGGGAGTGACTCACCCGCGCCCCCTAACGGAGCTCGTGAAAAGTGCATCAACATCACCAGCAATAATGTTTGCTTTTGTATTTTCTTAGCATACCTTTTTAGGCGCGTTTTGTGTTTTACAGTATTGATTGTTCATGTTTCATGTTTCAAATTTCAGTGATGGAAATATGTACAGATAGTCTGAAAAACACACGAAAAATAATATTTAAAAAAGAACACGTAGTAGGTCGAGCTATGAATGATAAATAATACATTTCTTGGAATATATTTTACTATTTTCTCTGGATAACAAGCTTTTCCCACAGTAATAGTTTGCATTTCATATGACACAATGCTGAAAGTGGTATTTTGTTACAGCAGGCATTAATACCTGTCTTGGGAGTCAGCTCTTTCTACATGTTTGTCTTCACTAAGCAAACTTTCATGTGTGCTCTGTACAGTAAACATCTTCATCTTGTTATAAGTATGTGCTTTTACCTAAAAGTCCCCCCCCCCTCTCCTCTTTAAAAACCCAGAGTCCACGATATCCACGTCAGACCCTGTTTTGTTTCTTTTTGTTTTGCATTAATTAAACTAGGTGTGATGATAACATTGGTCTCAAAAGTTCATAACTCATAACTCATAATGGTGAAGTGCTGTAACTATGATTAACACGGTTATATTAACATGTTGTATTTCAATCGCCTGTTATTTTATTTACACACAGGGTAATGCGAGTCCCTTTATGATGAAGATGAATTTCCTCGTAGTAAGTTGCACGGAAGTTTGAAGCTTTCACTGTGAACTGTGAAACCACAACACACACTACGCCCTTGTTGACGTTAGCGAGTTAAAGCGCTGCGGCCCCTTTAAGACCAGATGGGTGGAGTCACAGGAAGTGAAGTGTCAACGCCAGGCTCGTCAAAACAGTACGAGCCGGAGACGCCGTGCTTTCATGGTCCTCTTCCTCGGTACGCGTTCACACCGGCCCACCACGAGTCCACAGCACAGGTGAGACCCGAGCCGACCTTATACCCGGTTCCGGTCCGCGTTCAGCGCGAGAAGAATGAAAGTAGGTGCTGGGGGGGAAGGGGATTCTCCTAGCAACGGGCTTCCGTTACTTCCACAGTGACCAGATTAATGAGAAACGCACAGTGCAGTGGGAGATTTGAATTATGGAATGCTCGCGAGCGCGGTGGAACCACGCGAGAGTGCGCGCGAGGACATCGGAGCGCGCGTGCCTGAAAACAGCTCGTGCCGGTTAAGGCGAACAAGTGGCTCAGAGTTCACTGACTGAGGGGTGTGGGCGCGTGTGCCCTTTACACGAGCGTGTGTGTGTGTGGCGTTGAGGTTCCGGTTCCGGTTCCGGTCCGCCTCAGCAGCACTAAAGCTCATGTGGGCTCTTTATGGAGGAGGTGTGTGTGGGTTAGAGCACAGTACACACACACACACACACACACACCAGGAACAATCTGTGTGTGTGTGTGTGTGTGTGTGTGTGTTCAAGGCTTTCAGTTCTGTCCAGAAACACTAGACGTTTGTGCAGAAATGCTACTTTTTCCATGTTCGACTCGGATTATAATGAGAACCTGATCACTTTTAACTCACAAAAGTCATTCATTCATCTGCAGTAACTTTATGCTGGTCAGGATAAACACACACAGGGGATCCAGAGACTGGGTGTAAACAGGGAATACACACTAAATGAGAAGCCAGTCCATTGCAACACACATTTTTTATATATATATATATATATATATATGAATGCATTGTGTATGTATGTGTGTGTATGTGTGTGTATATATATATATATATATATATATATATATAATATATATACACACATACATACACAATGCATTCAGAAAGTATTCAGACCCCTTTCACCATTTGTAATGTTGCAGCCTTATGCTAAAATCAATCAAATTAATGTTTTTCCTCATGAATCTACACTCAGT
>JAQMCW010000005.1:15088444-15101335 GCA_030068335.1 Chrysichthys cranchii
TTTGATATACGAGTGATTTGGATTACAAGCACGTCTCCGGAACGAATTATGCTCGCAATCCAAGGTTCCACTGTACTTACATTAGGTTAAATCAACTACCTTCTGTAAACAAGCACACCCACAGGTCAGCTCTCTCATTGGAAGATCGAAAAATCGAATCCTGGTGACTCCACTGCCACTTGTAGTTAGAAGTCCAAACTAGCTCAATCACACCAACACTAGCCAATTGTGGGTGTCTCTGAGCTCAAATACAAGCAATTCTGCACTCCAGTTACTGCATACCTTTCATATTAGTTTTACTCAACAACATGCTTTATGATGATTCGTTATGACTAATGTGGGATTTTGGGCATCGAGACAAATTAATGACAACTTAAATCTAATCCAACACTCTGGCCTGAATTCTAGTCTCTTCTCCTGAACGGGATTCTTCTGCTGAACTAAAGTGACTCTACTCTAGGATACGAACTCTATATAGACAACCCCACTATTTGCTTCTACTCAAGGAGCTGGTTTAATTAATCAAAAGGTATCTGCGAAGACTCACATGGCCGTTGGCCAGAGGAATAGGCTCCATCAGGTCTACTCCCTCAGCGTAAACCTGGATGAGGGAGAAGATGTCGCGGGCCTTCACCGCCTCACACAAGGTGTGCAGTCTGGACCCAGTGTCCGGGTTTTTCTTACGAGCAAAGCGTTTCTCTGTGTATTTGGCTGTGATGAAGTCCTTCCTGGCCTGCCTGAGAGAGAGGGAAGACGAGGTTACCGCGAAGGAAAAAACACTCGTGAATGCAGTACAAAAAAAAAGGAAAAAAAGTTCCAGCGGATGCCAAAGCTCTGGACCTCTGACACTGTACATCACTGGTGTTTGGTCCATTGATATAAAGGCTGGATAACATTTTCAAATACTGTTTATTTTGCAGGAAAACAGCTTCACATAAGGTTGTGGGGGTGCAAAGAGAATGTGTGAATACTTCGATAAGGCTGCCACATGGCCATACAAATGTGTGTACCACGTCCGACTGAGTACTGTCCAAAATACCGACAACATGGCACAAGAAAATTCTGCCTAAATAATCCATTCATGGTGACGGCTGGAAACACATTCGGACAAAAACAGGGAGAGAAGGTGAGAGCATCGCTTACATGTCACTGTTAGGATTTGGTTTGACCATATCTTCTGCACTCAGAGACGCCTCCATGATCTCGTTAAAGCCAGCATTCCCTACGTTCTTGGCCAGCTGCAGGACACACACACACACACACACCACAAGTAAACAATGGGCCACAGTGGTGATTTTACATTACCATCTACAGCTTACAGGGGTTTTGGTCTCCACCTATGAAGTTATGTTTTTGGTGCAGTTTGTTTGACTTCAAGCAGGACTGAGCAAAAGCTACCAGCTTGATTTGCATAAAACTTGTACCATGAGCCAGGGAAAAACCCAATAAATTCTGGAGTAGATCCAACTCACAGCATGGCTCGACGAATTTAGTTTCCCTTACATTGCGAGATATGGCATTTGGCCTTGGTGGAAGACTGCGCTCATCAATAGTGACAAAACACTGCCAGTGTTGAAATACAAGCACTCGCGTGGAAATATATCCCGACATCTAAATTGGTTGCGGTTGCACATTTGCACATCAAAGATTTATGTAATGAGTCATAATGTCATCAATGCGTTTACAAAAAGGACACGTGAACCACTAACCAGGAGTTCCGATGTGCTGAGGACATCCAGCGTGAGCGACTGAATTCTGGAGTAGTGCACTCCCAGTTCCCGGTGGATCCCGGAGCATTCGATGCAGGTCAGAATTCCCAGGTTGGTGGACAGCCATGTGGGCCCTGGAGAAAAGACACAGACGCCAAATGTTAAAATAGGAGCTTACGAGCATGATTTCGTGATGTACCGTGTTTTGGACACATATTCACCTTCCACTTGATTTTGACATGGTCACAGACATTAGTTGGATAGCCTCCTCTAGGCACAGTCTTGGCTGTGCCATATTCGTGCTATTTTTACTAACGGATTTAACTGTGCTCCACAGGATGGACAAAGTTTACCATACTCATTATTACCAAATGCTTACTGATACGTTTCCAGAACTTCTTCCCCAGACTTGTTTTAATTGCTGCTTTGTCTTGGTTTTGTTTTTTGGTTTAGATACCAAATATGTATGTACTCTAACAAACTCTGGAGTCTTTCAGGAACAGGTGTATTCATAAGGAGATTGTGAAAAACTTTTTGGCACACATTTAACTCATTATGTGACATCTGATAGCAACTGTACACACCAGAACTTTTACATTGTTCTAAATGAATAAATATTTTTAGCTATATAGATTTCTCCACCCACTTCACTATTACGGGATATTTTGTATAGATCCACGACAAATCTCAAATCCCAGTTCACTTCCTTGTTGTGATGCTATGAATTGTGAAAAAGTTCATGGGTTTGGTTAATTTATGCAAGTCACTGTAGTTGATTATGTAAAATACTTTCAGTTCTTTCCGGAACATATCCTGACCTCCCCGAGGGCATTTTTATCATTTGAATAAACCTTACAACTACAACTGAAAGCGTTAGGAATGCATTGGATGCAATCAGAAATGCATATACATCATCCTCTTTAAACAACATGAATCCCTTCAGCTTACAGTCTCTTACAGTCTATTGTCCTTTGTTCCTGCTCCGATCCATTCTGACTTCTTAAATCTCCTCTCGTAAATCCCCCCCCCCCCCCCACACCCCCTTTGCAATCCCCACCCTTTTACTAGCTGCTCACCGGGAGCGCCGCAGTCACAGCAGACGTCGTTGCCCGTCATGCGTTTGACCTCGCCCAGGATGGCTTTGGTCAGCTCCTGAACGATGTTGTTCTCACCCACGTGCTGGTCTCCCTTGAAGGCGTTGTTCAGCGCTTCCTCCTTACTGTTCTGCAACACCGAGATCCAGCTGAACCCAGACAAGGCAGAGGAAGAGACACAGGAAGACAGCTTGAGTGGAGAAGTGCAACAGAGTAATGGGTTTGGAAGAAGGTAATTAGGAGGCCAGGAAAGGAACTACACAATGAAAGGTTTCCTTTCGGGGCAGAAAAAAAAAAAAAACACACATGCTTACATTTGGCACTCGGCCTCATCCTCTGCCTGAAAGTGATACGTTCGGTCATCTGTGAGATGGAAGGACAGAAAGAGGGGAGAGACGGTGGGAAAGGAGGGTGACAAGAAGGAACGGGATGAGGAAGAGTAAAAACCTTCTCTGTTTAGCACATCTAAAACTAACCACCACTTGCAACATGCAACAGCTAGTTTAGTTGTTTGTCGTGGAATAAAAGCATATTCTTGGTAAAAAGCAGCGGGGCTGGGAGAAAACCACTGATGAGCCCTTGAGCAACACGCTTGACCTGAATTCCTCAGCATTATGCGTGCACTAGTATAAATCACTCAGAGGATAACATTCCTTAAACCATGTGTCATAAGACTGACATGACCATATATCATCCAAGGTGACAGGGTGGTTTATCATGCAGCTATTACCTGTTTCCATTATCCACCATAACAGCGAGCGGACTGCTTCATGTCATGGTGTCCCTTGCTGAGTTCATGTGTAGACTGAGCTGATGTAGTGGCTGACAGGACGCATGACGGACACATGTATGGATGCATAATGCTTGAAGGCGTGAAAATCTGCTGATGGTGGTCTTGCCAACACTGAACCAGCCATCTCGCCACATCAAATGTGACACACATTATGTCATAATGACATAACACCTGCCCTGATGTGTTGATGACATGATCATGTCAGACTTATGATGGCGGGTTCAAGTAGAGTGTCACTGAAATCAATTGGGATACAGAGTCTAGTATGATCATATCCAAATCAGGAGAATTACAATTGGCGGCGGGGGGGGGGGGGGGGTTGTTGGCAGTTTAAAAAAAAAAAAAAAAAAAAGAACAAATGTGGGGCAACCCTGAGTTTTATAGCATGTCGTGATTCAACTAGAAGACATGTGAGAACATCAGAATGTGTCAACATTCCCCAGAATGTGGGTGTACACACACTGCTACTGTATTCTCACACACACTCCAACATATTGTGCAATGGCATGGAAAACTGAATAGAGCTGCAGAGATTATAGCCAGGTTTGTGCCTCTCTAAGGTAACACTGTAAAAAGTAATTGCTAGATTATGAAAACTGTGATTTTTGAACCGCTACAACGAAATATAAACGTGCAACACAAGGGAAGGAAAATCAAACCACGGCACAAAAGACAGAGCTACAAACAATATGGGAAACTAGTGAAGCCTGAGAGTGAAGAAACAGACTTGGATTCAACGGCAAGCCAGCCAACACAGGCCCCTCCAGAAGTATTGGAACAGCGAGGCCAATTCGTTTGCTTTTGCCGTGAACTGAAGATATCTCCAGCGAGCTAAAGTATTGGAGCATGACGCGCAACAGGTCTTTCCTGCTGCGCAGGTGCGTCATTCAAAATTGACTGTTTAACTATTCAGTAGCCACGCATATCTTCTCTCAGTTTAGGGTTTCGATTTTTTGTGGTTGAAGAGCAGACCAACATGAAGACCAGCGTGCTCTTAGTCATCTTTTGATCTCAGACAAATGTCCTCAGTGCACAGCGAAAACAATTCAGTTGGCCTTGCTGTTCCAATACTTTTGGATGGGACGGTCTTTTACAAATATATATATATACACACCGGTATATTTGTTTATATGATGCGTTCGTGTCCCAAGTCCCCATGTAAGTTGCTACTATAGTAATGATATTGTATTAGAATGAGCACGTTAGGGGAAACGTGATGTCTCGCAGCTGGAACTGTCAGAGTCGATCATCCTGACTTTAACTGACCCAGTTCACTTTACTGATGCCCAAACAGAGGTAATATTTTAACAAATGTTAAAGAACAAAAAGAAACTTTGGTAGGGAACTGCGATAGTGTGGTAGTGAAAGAAGCGCCTAACCATCAGGGTTTAGAAAGACTCTGTACACACGAGTTAAACGTGAACCTGAGCCTTCACAGGACTTGGAGATGAGCTACTTTGCAATTCTTACAGAACTGAGGGCCTGTGTGTGTGTGTGTGTGTGTGTGTGTGTGTGTACTGAAAGAGACTGCCATACGCGAGATGAGGTCAAAGCTTTTCTTCTCTTCCGGGTTATGCTTGACCTGGCAGGTTAGGAGATTAAGCTTGGCTGGTGGTCTGTTTGGCTGAGAGCATGAATAAGAGAAAGAGAGAGAGAGAGAGAGAGAGAATTACCAATAAGAATGAATGCTAATAAAAGACATGCAAGTACATTGTAAATTTCAATATCACTTTCTCATGTTTCTCTTTTTGTGAGAGAAAAAAAAAAAAAACATCTTATTTCTTTCGAAGACACGGCTGTAAGACTGACAGCATTCTGAAGTTACAAAAGCCATGCTTCTGCATGCTCTAAAAGTAGGTGCGGCTCCGTTTCTGTCTTTTCCGTTTTCTGGGAAAAGTGGGAAAATTCCAAGCAGACAGAAAGTGAACAAGCTTGAAGCATTACTCAATACACACTCCAGTCTCCAGGACAAAAAAGTAAACAGTCAGAGTAAAGTACCTGTTTTTGGTTTTTTGGGGTTTTTTTTTTAAGATTTTTAAGTGGGATATACAAATGCAAAGTGAAATATAGGGAAAGGAAGAAAGAAGGAACAAGAGAAAACATGCAGCTGATCAACACTTTGGCGTACCGTCCCGTGGGAGATGGTCAGGTAGCCGTTCTTCACGGTGCACTTCCTCTTCTGCCACACTTTCCGCAGACTGGAGACAGGAAACAGGAAGAGTTATCACGCTGCCGCTGCCCTTCAGTCCATCACTGCAGTTCAATGACGTTCTAAGGCTTTCGTGACATGACTAATAACGCCCTCGTGTCCTGCGGGACACTTTGATGAAGTTAACCCACTCACCCATCACTTTTCTTGTACAGGTTCCCACTGCGCTCTGTGCCGTGCTCCTTGTTGCCCTGCGGCTGGTGCAAGCTGTAAGTGGTGCTCTGCCGCACCTGCGAATCCTATAAAGCAGATAAAAGATGCATGTAGACGCTTATGGACATTTTTCTAAAAAAAAAAAAAATAATAATAATAATAATAATAATAGACAGGAAGTGGATATTCCCAAGGTCAAAGGAAGGGAAAAACTTGCACTCTGATGCGGTCACTTCCTTTGAGGAAACTGCCATAGTGGATGTCCCAGAGCCCCCAGAGAGGCGACCGCATTCACAAACACATTCACAAACTTGGGGAAAGTAGTACAGTTTGAGAGTGCAGTACCAGACTAAGATTTCAAAAGTGCTTTTAATAAATGGAATAAAATACGTCCAAGCCAGCAAAATCCGATCACTAAAAAGAGACATCTGATGTGTATATTCAGGTTAGTTGTTGGGATTTTGTTCTCCTTTTAGTTGGATTTGTGGCATGAGGTATTTACATTTATGCTCATTTATGGTTAGCTCCATTTTCCTTGCTGTTACCTGATTGGTCCTTCTACAGAATACTACGCTAGGTGTTACTCTGGCACTTATTCACTCGCCATGTGAACTTCTTTGCCTAGAAGCTCCTATTCTTGCACCTGACTTTTTGCACTCGTACGTTGCTCTGGATAAGAGCGTCTGCTAAATGCCTGTAATGTAGTGTATATATGAAATACTTTAAACCACAAGGAAACATCATTACTTGGGTCTTTCAATGAATACCACAAAAAAAAATTTTTTTAAAAATGGAAAAGCACATGAATCTAAGTCTGATTTCTGCACTTGAACATATACCACTGATACACACTACTTCTGAGTTCAGATTAAACACTGGGACTATTTTACAAACTTTATGCAGAGGTGCCAACATTGCTAAGAAAGAGAAAACATTTCATTTTACTCTTAAAACCCTAGCAGGTGTCAGTGGATGGGACTGCTAACAGCATAAATAATGAAAAGTGTCTTGTTCGAACTTGGATTTTACTGCAATCTGGAGAAATGTTTAGATGTTTAAGGAACCGGATCAGAGCTTCAGCTTAATTTCAGAGTCTTCCAAACGACGTTTACCCTTTTTATTAGCGACACCGAAAGAAAACATCAAACACATTCACGTGTTTGACAGGAAATGGTCCAATGCATGATAAAAATGCAATGCAAATGGTGACGCAATGCACATTTTCCCCTCGTGCTCTATTGCTGAATGACCTGCTTGATGACGGAGAACTTAAAACGTTTCTATTGCTTTACAAGACCACGGTTTGCGAATTCCCAGATTAAAAAGAATCATCCGAATAACCTTTGTATGACGCAACTCTAACTGCAAATACGTGTTTGAGGTCTCCCGTCCTTTCCCATTCCCTGAAACTGGCCTTTCAGCTGGTTGAATTATTCTGAGCGCTGTCCTGTTTGTTTATGAAAACCCAGTCAAGTCAAGCAGTGAATGTTGCCACCTCTGTACATGAATAACAAAATCACAGGTACAGGACATAGGACATGTGTGGTCTCGCACCCCCTGCACCTTTCCTTCACAAAAAGTGGACATCAATCGGGCACTTACTCTCCTAGACTTCGTTGGCAAAGGACGGAGGCATTAGAGAAGAGGAAAAGAAAAAGCTTTCCGTCAGACAATTTACACACGGCAGGTTTCACAACAAGACAAAGACAAAAGCACAGCACAGGCATCGAAACGCTCAATCTCTTGGCTACTTAGTGGCCACTCGTAGCATTAAGAAGGTTGTTTACATTTGAATTAAGAGCATTTAATCTCTTAATGTTTCAGGATTACAAGAGATAAAGCTGGTTCTTTGAGGTGAAGAGCTAAAGCAAACATATGAAGGTTGCCTAAAGGGTGATGGTGCTATTCCAGATCCAGTACTCTGTATGTACGTGATTATGTACCAGCTTTAACTCCTAGTCATCAGCGTAAGCGAGGTAGGACCGAATAAAAATGCACATCTACTTTACACTGGGCACAATGAAGCTGGCCTTACCTCTTTCTGCTCCACCTGGAGTGCCGTCTTCAGGACGTCTCGTAAGTGCGTGAGCTGCCGGCGTTCCTCATCCTGCGCCTGCTTGATCTAAATAAATAAATAAATAAAAACAAAAGTCAGCAAACAAGGCCAAAATACGAAATCGTCCAGGAGTCATTAACACACAGCGATGCTCATGTTCTGCTCACCGTATGCAGGTCAGTGGCCAGCTTCTCTATCGAGGGTTTCAGGTTGTCCACTGCCTTTAGTCCATCCTGAAAGAAACTACGAGAAAAGACGTCCACGTTAGCGTTAAGCTCTGATACCATCCTGCCAACTCTCTCCCACAGACACGTGCGCACACGCACGCGCGCACACCCTCGCTAATGGTCTGAAAATCTTTTCTGCGAATAGCATTTTTCACCTCACTTCTAAAATAATTGGGCAAAACCTACAGGACGAAGCCAAGTCGAACCTCTTAATGTGGAAAATATCTGTCTTCTGTCACACTAGTGGAGGCTAACAGGAATATTTTTGGCATGCATCTTCCCAAATGGACATTATTGATCCAGGAACCTTTTCACATCAAGCTTTTCCTCGCAGTGGGCCTGATGTATGTATGCGAGAGGGAGCTCGTTAAAGTGGATTTGACGCGGCCGCGACGGCTGTGCTCGCGATAAATTCAAGTTTATCCACCTTCGTGTGCCACAGCCTAGGAAAACCCTACACACTGTGATTTAAAAAAATTTTTATTTTTTTTTTTACATTTTTATTACTCGTATAGTTCAGAAATCCCAAAACTGCCTGGTTCTCTCGTGCTTGTATCTCTCCACAACTTATGCTGCAGTTAAAGATTCCAGTCGGTGTCTGATTACAGACTGAACCCTTTAGGTTTATGTCTGTTTTGTTATAACACACAGCTATTGAACAACAGGCTCCAAAAGCCTTGGTGTTCACTATGCGAAGAAAACGCATTCAGCTAGCAAGATTTTAGACACGTTTAAACCGAAGGCAGTTATAGCTGTGTTTGTGAATCTGGCTCCTTATCTGATATAATCTTTTAAATATTGCCTAGGCAAGATTAAACAGTAAATAATCCAAATCCAAAATGGGTTTGGCAAAATATATTTATGGTTTCTGAAACCTGAGGTGATGGGGTCAGAAAAACCCT
The DNA here is from genome assembly GCA_030068335.1 of Chrysichthys cranchii. NCBI lineage: Eukaryota > Metazoa > Chordata > Actinopteri > Siluriformes > Claroteidae > Chrysichthys > Chrysichthys cranchii. The sequence goes on from JAQMCW010000005.1 coordinate 15,097,588, forward strand.
TCGTCTTTGTTCGTTTTTTTCACCGGGTATTCAGTCGTAGGGACATCCGATGGGTTTTCCCAGACCGCCACACATGTATAACATCAAAACTTTACATTTAACTAATAGGATGGTTGCAAATTTCCCAACTGCAATCTGTAATAATAATAATAATAATAATAATCATCAGTCCACACAGAAAATTCAAATGTAGCTGAATTCTGCAGGAAAAACCACACACCTGGCAACTTTGCCACTCACCAGTGCCAAAAATGTCCCCGGTTCAAAAAAGGCAGAGGAAAATTATGTGCAGAAGAGACCGTTGCTAATCGCCCAAACCTTATTAAATCAAACAGAAGATCTAATAAGTCACAAGAGATGTCCATGCTCGCTGAAGCTCCCTTTTTAAATGACTTCACTTCACTTCACACACACATACACCGCAGTTTACTGATTATACACGGAACAAACAATGAAAATATCACTTAGGGGCATACATCACACACTTAATGGCTGATATGTGGTCTACAAACACTCCCCCTTATGCACCTTTGTATAATAGTGACAAGGTTTTATTTGTATTTGTAATTTGAAGCTCATTTAATGCCTTTGCCAAATTATTATGCGTGAACAGTTATCCTCATGCTGCGAGGTATAGATTCCGAATTGAATTTATTTCCAGCTGCAAAACAAAGACTGGCGCTGGCTTCTCAACTGAACAGTGTTACAGCTTCACAGATGATACCATGGCCTTACTTGCATTGTGCATGGAAATACTTGATGAGGTTCTGCAGCAGGTCCACGCCCTTCTTGATCTTAATCTCATTCACTTTGAGGAGGTACTGCAACAAAAATGCACTAGATTGAGGAATACGGCGGAGCAAACGTAACAAGACAATGACGTTCTTGTAAAAACTGAGCAGAAAATGACTCCTAAAGTGGATTAAACTGAGGAAATATTGCAATCCTTATCTAAGCAGGCCCTGCTGCACGATTTAACACACAATTTAGCCATTCCACAGATCATAAAATAAAAGAATATGCACTTTCTCTTTCTGCTCAGAATCTCTGAATGTTCTGGCACCTACAGACCTCGCACATCTGAAGCTGAAAGAAGCGCCTCTCCTTCTCCATCTCCTCTGCGATCTCGGCCCCGCTGATCTCCGTCCGGATCATTCCGTGCTGTCGGGCGTGCTCTTTTTTCTCCTTCTCAATCTTGGTGCTGCAAGGAGCCCAAAATGACCTTTTGAAACCAGTACACTCCACAGAAACACATACGCACACGCCTACATTTACGTCATTATGAGACAGCACTCATGTAACAGAGCAATCCTTACAGATGCTCCAGTAGCACGTGTATCCTACTTCATGGACGCAGCATTTCCTTTGTTTAAAAAAAAGAAAAAGGAAAGCCAGACAGTCACAGGATTCCAGAGTTAGCATCAATGATGGAGTAAGGGCTTTCTACTTCAAGCAAGGGATCATTGAATTTTTTTTATTTATTTATTTTTTATTCGCTATCCTGGTTGGCGTGGCAGCGGGTCCGGAGCCAATCCCGGGAACACTGCATGCGAGGTGCACATGTTCACACATTCGTTCACACATAAGGGTGTCGCCGTGCTGGCTCGTCTTGCCAGACGAAGTCATCAACACCACATTTTTCTGTCTGGATGCAGTAAGATGAGTAAAAACATACTAAGCTGCAGAACTCTAGCTCTATAGGCAGTGATATGCTTCCAGAGAGATTTCCAATTAATTCAAGCCAACAACACTGGCTGCTCAGGTTTGATGACTAAGAAACAGATCTTGCTGTAATAATAGTATCGCTATTTTCATCCCGATTTCCAACACGGTATAAACCTCAAGCAAAAACATGAGGTTCTGTATTAAAAGTGAAACTGTGGATGAACCATAAACGCTTTATCATTGCATATGTCTCCATTTACAAGGAAGAATAAAAAAGTAAAGGCAATTCATAAATTACACGATAACCCGGAGAGCAAGAAACAAAGCATAGAGTGAAGACCGCAGAAGAAAATCAGATTTCAGCTCTCCCCCAGGAAAATCGTGTTATGTATTTTTGGGACATGAAGGGGTCTAGTCTAGTGCATTTCCAAGCGCATGGGCAAACAGTGAACACTGAAAATTTCTGTGCACTGCTGCGAAATGAACTTAAACCTGCAAGTCCCAGCAAAAGAAGAGGAATGCTGTCCAAAACAGTCTTGCTGCACCGTGACAATGCACGTCCCTCATACAGCAGCTGTGTGGTGAGGTGATTTGTTCAATTTCTCACAGTTATTTCTGTCGAACCCGTGAAATGTATTTTGCCTTTCCTTTTTCGTTCTCTTTCATATTATGCTACAAAGTGTACAAAGACAAAAGCATCTGTTGATGCACAGAACAAAGTAGAAAGCCATTAATTGTAACCATCTCCATCCATCAGCTCTGGATCCTCTGTCTGCGTATCTAAAGCCCCAGGGGGTTTTTATCAATTTGACAAAACCCCAAAGCCAAACTCAAATAAAAGCTATATAAGGAATGGAAGTAGCAAATGACAAAAGAGAGGATTGGTGTCTAAAGAGTGGTGTGATGGCATGTGTTAGCTCTGTGGCATCTTTAGCAAAGTAAGCGGAGATCTGAGAACAGGTCGAGAACAGCCGACCACACACATGCTCCCACATCACTTCTAAAAACAGCTGGGAATGTCAACAGCTTAGTAACCTCAGGTTTCCTAGATGCACAGCCAGCAGAACAGCAACTTCCTACCAGATGCGGTGGCTCATAAGACAAGAGTTCTAGCGGTTGCTAAAAGCACAAAAGGTTATGAAGTCAGGAAAAGAATTACAGTGACAGGGCCGCAGGAACTTACTGAGAAAAATCACAGGTTGCTAAAAGCGGCTAGAATCGATTTATTATGGATTAGTTGGTCTATGATATGAAGCACACTCTTGTACGCACAAAGCCTCTTCACGGCACAAGCAGTGAAGCTGTTCCAATCAATTATCATATAAAGTAGCGATATGTCATTAAATGCTACAATCACTACTTTTTTAACGAGATATATATATATATATATATATATATATATATATTAAACATATTCAGTGTCATCATGTCACCATCCTGTTCTCTGTTGCTGGGAATCAATTCCAAACAGAGCCAAATCCCCAAAACCAGGCATGAGTCGACTCTGACGCTTCGGAGTCGATTCCATTTGAAATGATTCGCCTCGCACGAACGACAAACAGAATAAATTTTGCGTTTGAGTGTTTCAAATAAATTGGCGAATAAGCCAGTGTGTACTGGCATTTATATTTGAATTTAACATGTAACTGAACAAAAATCAGGGCTTCCACTGAAATATAGTAGCAGGAAGTCTGCAGAAGCAATTTAAAAAAAATAAAATAAAAATACTGAATACATGAGATGAAAGCGGTTGATAAAAGCACTTGATACTGTCATGCCATGACAGACTGTCAATAAGAAGTACAGTAATTTGTATCCTGTTATTGAATTATGTCTACTTAGGGCCAATGTATATTACTAGCTGACTAAAATGCTGAAAAGACTTTCAAGAAGGGAAAAAAAAAAAATGCCACTAATTGACATTAGTACAGTACTGTGGAAAAGTCTGAGGCACCTCAAGATTATTTTTTAGTACAAATTTTGTTATAGATATTTATTTTATGACTTCCGCATTATGAAGTCAGTACAAAAACATTTTTTGTTTCCAAACATTACTTTTCCAAAAAATAATGAGATATATATA
>JAQMCW010000005.1:15160034-15171993 GCA_030068335.1 Chrysichthys cranchii
AAGAATCGTGGCTGGTGTGAGGGAGATGAGAGTGTCAGAAACAGGAATATCAAAGGCTACAACAAAAACACGGAAACTAGAGTACAAACAAGAATCAAAACATGAGCAAGGTAAACACTAGAACATGGCTTGGCCATAGCTCAAGGAAATGCAAAGTAATGCTTCTCAAATTTAGCGTTCATAAGTCAGTATATAATATATATTAGTCCTAATGCAGAACACCTGTAGTAACCCATATGATGTGCGAGCATGGCATGAGTCCTCCAGCATGCACCACTATTGGGAGTGCCCAAAACGGGTGTGCTGCATGTGCGCTCCGCGTGGGCAGATCCATGACAGACAGCAGGAGAGATGATGAGGATTAATGTGTGTTACATTCACTACAACTCACGGAATCACTCCACAACCCGAAAGCCTGGATTACGAAACTCCTGACGGTTGACTGGTTTCACTAATGTTTGTGAAAAACTGTCCTCTTAAGCAACTTTGCCTCTTAAGCAGCAAATAATTTTTCTTTGTTGCTAGCTGCACTGAAACAAAAGAATCCTCCAGTAAGCCGTAATGCTAAGGTTTGTAGCAAACATTTTGGAAACAAAGACTATGTGGAGGAGAGGGGTGTTAACACACATTAGTAGATTCGCTGGACCAGCAAACTACTCTCTCTTATAAGGCTGGATGTACGGTCATTTATATGTGAATGCTGATACAAGGTTAAAACAAACAGAAATAGGCACCACAGGAATGTAGAATCAAGAAAACCTATTGGTTTATTGTCACTTTAATTCAAATGTTGGCAATGTAAGTTATAGTGTGTATGTACTGTTATTGTGTACTGTCAAAAAAATTGGAGAAATTGTACTTTGATATGGACATCAACATTGGATGTCCAAAAGGCATGATCATTAGACATAAATACTTTCATTTTGCCTTCTCAGTGAATGTCTCATCAATGTGTGATATGATATTGAAACATATTTTGGACTGATCCTTGATCAGTGGGGGAGAATCACCTGGAAACCTGATTGTATGTAAGCATTGTCAAGACCTTCTAAACATACAAAGTGATGAATGATGGGAGTATTTGTAATAAATAACACAGTCATACAGCCATTATTCCTTTTATTCCTCTTACCATATACTCGTCAGACCATCATACAAAGCTCACTGCATAATAGCTTGTGACTTCAGTCTGAGCTACATTTAACCTGTCCTTCAAGCTGTATATAGACTCCTGTCATCTGCTATATTCTCTTCTGCCAGAATTTGTCCTTATAGTCTATGGCTTTTCTGGAAAACACTAAGAAGTTGGGTTGCACCTGGTAGCATTGTGCTAGTTTTCCTAGTCGTTAGCTTTATTCACCACGGTATGAAGCTACCTATGTTTTGTATTGTCAATTAGTGGCAACAAACACCTCCGATTCATCCACCTGAGTTGATTCCCATCGGCCCTATCTCTTCCAAGATTTCACGTGTTCATGACATTAGCATTTGAATGGGCCTCCCTTACCATTTCCCCCTGATTTCTCCTGGGTCAGGTTCAATGTAATTGGATCAGAGTTCTTTCCACAACTGTGTTGTGTGAGCATTTTCTTCCATTTGAACCTCATTCCCTCTACCAGGCCATGTCCACCATCTGCATTTTTAAAACTTTTAAAACAAGCATCTAGCTGACCTGTAGTTAAGTGCTACTAGCCCTCACCCTTCACACACTACTGACCTAACTGTATCAATCTTCCTGTTGATTGCTATCTTGGTGACAATGGGGGCTAAATTCAGTTTCAGTTTATTTCTTCCTCTGCATTGTTGCATTAAACGATGGGCAACCTATTTTACTGAACACCTGCATTTAACAGCTTTAATAGAAATAGCTGAGAAATTGAACATATCACTTTTCCACATAGTCCCCATGCAAGACAACAGATTTATTTATTTGTACAGCTAGCTTCTGTATTCCCGCAGAGAAAAAGGTTCTCCCAAAACCAGGTGAGAACCGCTTCCTGTACTATGTTATCAAAAATGAATCTGGGACCACTCAGCACCTCCTTCAATGGACCAAAGATGTGATAATTGCTCAGCACCAGATCCAGGATGTAAGGAGGATGGGGAAGATGTTCACACCCAAGCTATTGCACTGTGTCTACTGTTGCTGCTGCTGTATGAGGACATGTATTGGTCTTGGTCATGGTGTAGCAAGATGTACAAAGGTCCTGCTGAGAAGGCAAGGACTCTTGGCAACAGCTGCAACAGCAGATCCATTGGGTTTCCTGTGAGAAAAAGTCTGCTCTTCAATTTGGCCCATCCATGGTTAACCTCACTGAGAGCAACTAATATATTGGGACTGGGCAATAGAAGTCCTATGACAAATTTGGCAAGGAGCAGGTAAATGTTTTTCCACTTTTGTGCATGCCTCAACCGGCATGTAGCCTGTTTCAGTTGCTCCCCGAATTTTAAACTTTTTTCTCATGTTTTTCTTACTTTATCTTTTACTTATTATTTGTTGAGTGTTTAGTTATTTTCAATTTACATGTGTGGGTTGAGAGAGTTTTTGTCATCCTTGTTGCTGGCGAGCTGTTGTTTTTATTGAGGAATGGGACTGCGGTGCAGCAACTACACAGCCTTTGCTTACTCCAGGGATCAGGTGATTGCCCTGAAGCCGGCCGGCATGTCAGTCAGACTGACGGACATACCGGCTGAAATCTGGAGAAAAGCACACCGTGGATGCAGAGGTGGGGGACAGAAGAGGAGAAAGAGGGAGATGGTGAGACAGTGGAGGCTTAAAGAGAGGAGGAGGTATAAGCTGTGTATCCTGTCTATTATAATGGGAAATGTGCACTCACTAGCAAACAAGCTGGATAAGCCAACAGCACTAGCCTTGATTCAGAGGGTGTATCAGGAGTGTAGCCTGATGTGCTTCACGGAATCATGGCTGAATCAGGATATTCCCAATGACAACGCATCTCTCGAAGGCTTCAACACCGTTAGGGCTGACAGGGCTGACAGATAGCTCCATGGGCAGTAAGCAGAAAGGAGGGGGGACTTGCCATTCTTGTAAACAACTGGTGGTGTGACCCTGCTCAGATATCAGTTAAAGAGCGGAGTTTTTGCCCGGACATTGAACTGTGCGCTGTTGGACTCAGGCCGTATTATTTGCCCAGGGACATCTCAGGTGACTTCAACTATTTTACCCTGGATGCTACACTTCCAAACTTCACTCAGTACGTGGCCTATCCCGCCAGGGGAGAGAGAATTTTAGACCTACTGTGTAGGCCTAATGCCAAGGATGCATACAGTTCCTCCCCCTCCCCCCACTGAGTAGGTCAGATCATAACCTGACCCCCCCCCCGCTATTTGCCTATTGTGAAGAGGGAGCCTGTGACCATTAAGAGTATTAGGAGGTGGTCGGAGGAGGCCTTGGTGGAGCTACAGGGCTGTTTTGAGGTGACAGACTGATCGGCACTTTGTGAGCCCCACAGTGAGGACACCAATGGGCTTATTGAGTGTATCACTGAATACATAACCTTCTGCACCTAACTCTATTGTTCCAGCTTGGAAGGTCTATTGTTACGCAAATAACAAGCCATGAGTAACTACGGACATCAAAGCCCTCCTCAATGACAAGAAGAGGGCCTTCAGAGCCAGCAATAGTAAGCAAGTGAGAATGGTTCAGGGTCTACTGAGGGGCAAGATCAGAGAGGCTAAGGATAATTATAGGAGAAAACTGGAGTGGAAACTCCAGCAGAACAGCATGAGAGAGGTATGGAGTGGCATGAAGACCATCACTGGATTCAGGCCATACAACAGAAGAGGAGCTGAGGGTGGTGTGGAGAGAGCCAACGAGTTGAATTTGTTCTTCAACAGATTAAACTCTGCAGTTAATCAGCTGCAGCTCCCCTTGGAGCTGAGGATGCCATCATCTACCTGCTCAGTCATGTCTACACCCATCTGGATCAGCCAGCGAGCACTGTGAGGGTCATGTTCTTTGACATTTCCAGTGCATTCAATACCATCAGGCCAACTCTCCTGGGTGAGAAGCTAACAGTGATGCAGGTGATGTCTCTCTGGTGTCCTGGATTGTAGACTACCTGACAGAAAGACCACAATATGTGTGTCTTCAATGCTGTTTGTCTAACAAGGTGGTCAGCAATACTGGGGCACCACAAGGGACTGTCCTCTCTCTTTTCCTATTCACCCTCTACATCACGGACTTCAGCCACTGCAGAGAGAGCTGCCAATTTAAGAAGTTTTCTGATGACTCTGCGGTGGTTGGATGCATCAGGGAGGATGATGAGATGGAATACCAGACTGTTGTGGATTCCTTTGTCACTTGGTGCCAGCATCATCATCTGCAGTTTAACATGACAAAGACCAAGGAAATGATTGTGACTAGGCTGACCAGAAAATCAGTGACCCCTGTTTTAATCCAGGGGGTCGATGTAGACATAGTGGAGGACTATAAATACCTTGGAGTCTATGTTGGCAATAAACTGGACTGGGTTAAAAACGCAACTGCAATATACAGGAATGGCCAGAGCCATCTCTATTTTCTGAGGTCCTTTAACATCTGTCGGACAATGCTCAGGATTTTCTGAGTCTGTTATGGCCAGTGCCATACTCTATGCTGTTGCATGCTGGGGCAGGAGGCTGAGGGTAGCGGACGCCAACAGACTTAACAAATTGATCCGCAAGGCCAGTAACGTTGTGGGGATGGGGCTGGACTCTGTAAAGGTGGCATTGGAGAGGCAGATGTTGTCCAAGTTAAGGTCAGTGCTGGACAATACCTCCCACCCATGTTCAGTGAGAGACTGAGATTACCCAGATGCACCACTGAACAACACAGGAAATCATTCCTGCCTGTGGCTTTCTCCCTGTACAACAGTTCCATCTAAGGCACAAGTATACACTACAACAACTGTACATCTTAGTATTATAAGGGCAGTATGATAAGAGGGTACCTCAATTCACTATTCTGTAATATATTAGCATTTGTCTAGATTGAGTTATTGTATATATATTTTATTTATTAATAATTAACAATGATAATAATAAGAGTTATAGTTGTCATAATAATATTATGGTTATAATAATAATTATAATAATAATAATAATAATAATAATAATAATCATAGTATATTGAGTTATTGTATATTAGAGCTATTGTAATATTGTAAATTAGAGCTATTGTATTATTATTTTATCAATGTAATATATTGTATTATTTAATATTGGTATTTTAACCTGTTAGTAATTTACTTCTTTCTTTCTTTCTTTCTTACTGTTCTGGAGCAACTGTGACCACATCATTTCCTCAGGGATTAACAAAGTATTCTGATAATGAATGTTGATTTTATATAAAGTTTTTGGACTGGATCCTTGTCTGAAACTACTTCCACGTTTGAATTTTAACCTCTTGAAATTGTTCGTACATAAACCATAACTAACTACATATTGTTTATTCTCTCTGAATCCAGTCAACCTTTTGTATTAAACTGCAGCTTGAGTGGGCGGGGACACGGAGAATCACATGTAAGCCCCGCCCACTATCTCACACCAGCCTTCCAAACCTCATGTCAATAAAACGTTGGCGCTCGTGCCGTGCTGTCAGCGCGCGCTGCTCCCACACTCGGTGTTCCTGACAGGCTTTAATAAGCCCACCCTTCCGTACAAAATGGCTGTGTTTCTGTAGGCAAACACGCCGAAGACTGCAAAACCAGACGGTTCATTAGTGTCCCTGCGGACCTGTGGAGTAAAAGTAAGTTGACTGCAGAGAAATTATGATCGCCGGCAAGCGTTAAAATCGTACAAAAGTAGAAAGTTGACTCGAATAAAGTGTTATTGTGTGTTGTTAACGTGTTAACGCTTTAAATACCGAACCGTTAGAGAGTTTAAATGGCGTGACACGTCATCATCACGTGACCGTTGAGCGCAGGGCTCGCGCTGTCCAGCTTGGTCATTTGTAGTTAACTGGGTTCTTCTGGATCTTTCTCTGATTGTTGTTTGACCCTAAAACGCTGTTTAGCCATGAATATCTAGTTAGGATGACTGATATATAATGATAATAAATTATATTTATAATACATATAATATATAATAAATAATACATAGTCACAGTGTTTAGAAAATTCCTTGGTTTGGATTTGTAGCAGTGTTTACCGTTTCACAAATCCTATATGACAGATTTAAACCTGCATCAGGCTTTTAACTGCCGTGAGGAACTGGATTGTGACACACACACACACACACACACACACACACACACACACACACACACACACACACAACACAACACATGGAAACACATCCTCAGCATCCATGTTCTGTGCCAGCATGCTTAATTTAGCTGGAGATTTATATTTAGGGGACATTTTCCTTCTGTGTCTAAAGTCTCTAAAAAAAACTGCTGACACATCAGAAGTTTGAACTTCCTGTAAAAATGCAATAAAAGGAACTCAAAAACATTACAACACTGGGTAAATTCTCAGTGAATCCTTGACCAGAAGAGAGAACATGCAGCTATGGTTTATAGTGCCGTGAAAGACCTTGTTGATCGAGAAACATCATTCTGCAGACACTCCAGAAAAACTGATTCGCAACTTTAGGGGTTATCATGGGTAAAAAGCCGTTATGTTTGTGATAGTTTTACACGTTTTACACGTTTAGGCATTTTACACCCGTGAACAGTACAAGAATCTGCCCTGTCAAGAAACGTGAGAAGAAACAAAATAGCTTTAATGCTTGATCATTTGTTTTTTTGTTCCCCGAAACGTTTTGCTTTTCCCATATTTCACATACAAATAGCTATCTCTGAAAAGCTCCTAGCCCATGCATGCCTTCACACAGGAATACGTTCACTGTTAAAACAAATCTGAACTAGATACCTGCTGACTTCATGTGTGCACAAGCTCCAGGGTTCGCAGTTCGATCCTGACTTTGAGCCACTCTCTCTCTCTCTCTCTCTCTCTCTCTCTCTCTCTCTCTCTCTCTCTGCGGGTTTCCTTTTGGGTTCTCGGGTTTCATCCAAAAAACCTTCCAAGAACACTCAGGTTGATGTATTGCCTGTGCAACATTACCCCTTGGTGTGAAAGTGTGTATGCATGGTGCCCTGTGATGGACTGGGTGTGTTCCTGCATCCTGTCCAATGTCCCCATGATGTCCCCATGATGTCCCCTAGCTCGGGGTCCAAAGTGAGACCAATCAAGATGAAAAACGTCCTGAGGATGAATGAATTGAAGGAGTGTACTGCATATGTAGCATGCTCGGATGCCATTTAGATTCTCAAAAGTTAAAGTATTTCCTTTTTTTTTTTTTACTTTTAGGATGCTGGGTTTCTTGTTTTAGGAAGCTTTTTCTTTTTTTTCTTTTTAGGAAAATTTTCTGAAGATATTTAGCCTCCTGAAACCCTCATATGAGAACATGGCACTTTTCCCCCCAGCTACATTGTGTGTATTTCCTTGTAAGATCCTCATATGAGGACCATTGGTATTACTCTTTGGCCAAACTTCTTCCTGTTCAGAAATAATGATCAAGTTCAATAGTTATCAGTCACTAAAAATCAGAAACAGTCAGGAGAAAGGACAAAGGCATGCAACATTCGGGTTTGGGTCTTGGGAGGATTTAGAGTTTGTTTAAAGTAATACAAGCTGGTGCAGTCTTGTTTTGGAGTAGCTCTAAAATATTTTTTGCCATTTACTTAAGAAATGCCTAATGATTGGTGACTTGTATTCATTTCTTTAAACACAGTGCTAGACAATGTGGTGTTCAGTACGAATAAATGTGCCTTGATTGTTTTAAGCCTCAAGTAAAGAGCTCAAATTGAAACAAGGGGGGGAAAAAGATCAAGCACTAGGCCTGTAGAAAACTACGTTTTTTTTCCGTGGTTGATTGATGGAGGTGGAATGCTTGTTCTTTTTATGGTGATGAAATACCTAAAGTCTGGGTCAGTCAAAAGTCTATCTAAAGTCTTCTGTTTACATTTTTCCAACTAGATATGAATCATGAAAGCAGAGGCAGATCAGAGCTGCTCAGCACTGCACCCTTTTACTTAAGAGACAAACGTAGTTTCAAGAAAAAGGGGAGTTGGGATGAACAGAAGGATTATTATTATTATTATTATTTATTATCATCATTATTAATTTATTTATTTATGTCCCTTTAAATGGAAGCGAAAACGGATGATTTATGCGAGCCTAAAGGCAATGCAAAATTATGCAAAACACTTTCTGCTGTAATCTACGGCAGGATGAAGTAATACGATGTGCTCATTAAGTGTGATTTTAGAAATTGGCTCGAACATTCTGAATATTAAAATGGAGCAGATTGTATACAACACTGATACTGAAGCAGAATTAAGAAAAACAAAACCCACATAAACGTCTTCAGCCCCTTGACCTCAAAGGGACACAAAGAGGATCATTTAAAGTGAGTCCCTGGTCCAGATTAACATGACGCTGCATGGATGTGAGTTTTGATTACGTTGCTGCATGGTGATATTGATTATTTGAACAGCTGCTCAAAAGTCAGAATCTTTGTAATCATTGACGAACCGTGTTTCATGCAGAAGGGATCGAACGAAAAAGTGAAGCCAGTGTTTCATTGTAAATGTTATTTGTCTATGCCTAATGCCTACACAAGTTACTCACCTAATGGATCTATGTATGTTGTGTTCATTTGTTTTCCATTTCAAAATGAAAATAGGCAAATCAGGAAACCGCTTTTGGTTGAATTTTTTTTTCTGCACACAAAAAAAATTAATTGTTTTCAAAATTTTTGAACAAATGTAAAAATGTATTTATTATTTTTAGTTCTACTTGTTTCACCGCACAAAGTCTAGAAATGAAATATTAATAAATCCAAATATGATCAATTCTGTTTTCATGAATTATTTCCTAAAAAATTAGGTCAACGTATCTTGCTGATCTCGTATGCCAATCACGTTGAATAGTCGGGTAAAATATTTGTATACCGCCCTCCTTTACCATCAGCCTAGGTTTAGGGTTAAGGTTTTTAAAAAAGCACATAGCAATTCATATTCGGAGTAAACGACAACTTTTAATTTAGCCTCTTTTACATAACAAGCTATGTAATAGTTGCTGATTCACATCCTGGGTATTGAAGATGATCCCAGCCTCCCCCTCCCACACAAAAAAAAAGGTATTTAGAAATTATGAAAACGAGCAAAGGTGAAATATGAGCGCTTTCATGTAATATTTATTGTTTTAAAGCTCAAAGGAATGAACACCTCTAACACCACTGAATAATAGGAAGACTCTGCAAGCACCGTTTGATGATCAGAACAGAGCTACAAGCTTCAAATGTACTTCATTCGGAAATTTTTACCAAGAAACCGATCTCGAGCTGACATCACAAACAAGCCTGATGGACAGCTGAAGTTTTTTTTTCCCCCCGCACATCAGAGTTCTCACTCTCATTAATTCCTTTGTCACCTTTTGTTTCATTTATTTGCTGTTTTTGTCTTGACAGTTTCTCATTTGTGCCAAAAGTACATTTTATATTCGAGTAATGAGAAAGTTATCCTGTATCGCTGATGAGGAAGGTCCGTAGTGGAGCTCTAATGATAGATTTAATGTATGATAATCCTGGCACGTGTTGACATTGGGTCTTGGGTTTAGAGAGAGGAGGAGGAGGGCTGTCGGTCTGTTCGGAAGAGGAGAGGAAGGGCGTGACCGTGGATGAAAGAAGGAGGGGCGTTATTGTCCGGAAGAGTGGAGGTGGGGCATTAATGTATTCAGGAGGACAGATGAGAGTCGTTAGTTACTCTTTCGTCCCTCAGTGATCCTCACTAGGTAGCACGCACTCTGAGAGACCGCGCGAGAGCATCAGCAGCACACAGCGCTACTGGAATCAAAAGGTGAGTCGTCAGGTTGGGAGTTGGGCACGCAGAAGATGGTTTGAGTGATTTAGGAATATTGATTGCGTTATCTGTGCTGCTGTATGGGGTGGCTTTGCGCTCAACAGTGAGCTCTGTTTGCATGTGTGGGGATGGCTGCTTGGGCTTGAACCTTGCTCAGTCAATATTAGGCCAAGGAGATCATCCACTCAGCTGATTGGCCCTCAGCAGGCATCATGAGTGCACTTGTACAGGAGGGAGCAGCTGCTCTGGGGAGCTCTGGGGCACTACAGGGTGTGTCAGGGCTTTAGAGCTACAAACAAAGGCTCAGCTACATGATTTTGATACCCTTTTCTCAGCAGATTGTGGTCATTTGAGCTGTGATGGTTTTTGAGCAATAAAAAAGGACTTTGTCGGCATTTTCCTTTCGGGATCGGTTATTTCTTTATTATAGGCCAACATGTAGCCTTGTTCATTTTAGGTCTTGTCCTGGTGAGAATTGAGGAAAACACCAATTTGGATAGATGTGTTCTCATTTTTAGACATTTTTGAAGCACTTAAATGTATTAGGGGCTTATTGATATAGCTTATGTGCAGTGTTGTATATACTTTAGATCATGTAAATCAAATGTAAAGGCAACTATTTAGGGTCTAGATTGGGAGATCAACTTCGGAACAAATTTGTTTTGTAATTTTGCACATTGCACTACTAGAAATGGGACTGATTAGTAAGGTAAAGTGGGGCAGTTGGAATCGGTGACCGTGATGGACAGTACCTGGATGGGATATTGCACTAAATCGTTTGTACAGTTGTCTGAAAAAAGTTTGTACATCCAAAGGTTTGTAATTTAAATCAAAACTCTACCTTACAATTTCAGATTGTTCACCATTTAATGTATTGCAACAAGTCTGAATGTTACATGGCTGTATTTAAATAATTGAACTAGCTAAGGGTTTGCTGGGTTTATTGATAAATGTGCAGTGCTTGAATCATACTTTAAAAGGCCATTTATTGGATATAATGCATTACTGGGTCAAATGAGTCAGTGACCAGACTCCCCACCAGCAGCAGTAATGGACTTGGCAACCATGATTATATGATTAGCGTAGTTTTATTAGTCTTTTTCCTCTTCTGCATTTTGCTCAGACCTTTTAAAGCATATTTTGATGGCATAATAACAATAGGAATAATAATAAGCAAATAATATTAACGAATGAATAATGGATGTGACAAAAAGAAGAAATGTATAATTAAATAACAATAAAAAAAATTACAAAAACCATTGTTCTTCTATTACAGTAGACAATACTCAAGACATTCTTTCAAAACTACTGCACTTTATGTAGTCCTTGCTTTAAAATGGCGCTAAACTACAAGTTGCCGTTCAAAATGTAGGTGAAAATTATTAACCTTTTATAGGGCGCTTATTGAAGTACTTGCAAATTCAAAAAGTGTTTAAGACTTTTCTTTTTTTAAATTGTAATGTTTTTTCAAAAATTTAAATTTTCATGTTGCAAATCAAGGTCAATAGTGGTTACAATATATGGCTGGAGTAGGGTAATTTTTTCTAAAAAATGATTTATAAAAAAATAAGAAACACACATATAAACATAAAGAACATTTGTTTAGCATGAGAGAAATCCATGTGGTTCTACGACCATTTTGGATGTCTGTTAAAGTTTAAAAATATGGTTCTTTGCCCGATAAAAGGTTAAAACTCCCACAGAAGTATAACTTCTACACAGCATACACTACATGGCAAGAGGAGCTTAACTCTACTAAAGCTACAGCCATGAACCTTGTTGATTAATAAGAATGAAATGAAGCTGTCTGATAATACTCACTGTTTGCACATGGCATTGTCATGCAGGAACATGTTTGGGCATCAGGTATGGGAAATTGTAATGCTATAGCATACAAAGACAATCTATACCGTTCTGTGTGTCCAACATTGTGGCAATAGTTTGAAGACGTACCACATATGGGTGTTGTGGCCAGGTGTCTAAAAACCTTTGGCCATATGGTGTATTATGGCAAATTAGGGCTGCCACAAACGATTATTTTGATCGTCGACTAGTCACCGATTATTTTTGCGATTAGTCGACTAATCAGAT
>JAQMCW010000005.1:15202687-15217503 GCA_030068335.1 Chrysichthys cranchii
TGTGTGTGTGTGTGTGTGTGTGTGTGTGTGTGTGTGTGTGTGTGTGTGTGTGTGTGTGTGAAAGTAGCACAGCACAAGCACACACGTGTACACCTTACTGTGTACGCACAGAGGAGGTTCGGCTGCATGGACCCGACGCTGATGGCTGCACTACAGACCCAACGCCTCTGTGATGTATTCCTGCGTGTTTTGTAGCTAAGGCTATACACTAGAGCGACGCTTTCAACATGGAAACAACCTCCTTCTCTCCCACAGTGCTCCAGTGTTTTAATCTGCTGCAGAATGTGAATAATCTGTTAATAACATCAGCCTGTTTTATGATTAACACAGAGGCAGTGCAGGCTAAAGTAATCTGGCTTAGAAACAGTAAGTGTGTGTGTGTGCGTGCGTATGTGTGTGTGTGTGTTGGAGGGGGCAGCTCTGAGCACAAAGATCGCTGTGTCCTCAGGAGACATAGGCCGAGTCTGCACCTACACACAAAAACGCCCTGACCAGCGTGATTCATCCGTTCTACTGGGAAAACTACAAATTGCATGTAGGAGGCCAAGTCAGTGCTCCAGCGGCCCCAGCACACTTAGGCAAATTGAAAGCAAAACAAATCCCGAAATGTTGCACACATTTTTGTTATTTATAGCTGTCAAAATGTGCAAATCAACACTCGGGCTTCTCCCGTGCTTCTCAAACGATCATTACAGCTTAATTTCTCCGCTCTCTCTCTCTCTCTCTCTCGGCCGTGCACTCGCTCACCTGCTTCTTTTCTCTCCCTCACCTCAGGAGGAGAAACGGAAAGAACGTCATTACACTCGGACCAAAAAAACGCAAGCCCACCAGCAGGCGGAAGCCCATATCGAGTGCGCCGGTGGAGAGGAAGCGAGAGTTCTTCCGACGGCTGGTGGCCGTGATCTGGTGTGGAGGTTTTTTTCAGCAGAGTCAGGTCCAGCGGGAGGTTATTTCTGGTGCTGTGCTCCGATTTTAGCTTGTCGAAAGGTGTGGCCCACCGAGCCGGCTCTGCTCCGACATCTGGTGTCCTGCGCGTGCCAGCACGGCCTGACGGAACCCGAGCGGGCCGTGCACCATGCCCAGACCAACCCCTCCCCTTCTGACACGAGCACACACACACACACACACGCACCTGACATGGGCCGCTAACATATGTCGTTCACCCCCTCACACACACACCTCCCATACTGCCAGAGCCCCTTGTTAATTAAGCGTTAGGAGAGCTGGTGACACGCGCTCCCACACAACCTTTCGCACCCAGGAGCGAGTGTGAAAGCTCAGGAAAGAGCACATGCCCCCTCACCTTTTGTCTTCACCTCACTAACCGTCTCTTGGCATGGCTCCCTTCCACTCTCCTTCAGTTCTGATCAAACTCTGGCTCCTCCCGATCCAAAAGCCCGTCTCCTCTCCTATCACACTTCCCACGTCCCTCGTTCGTTCAGCGGACAATTACTCCGGTGCTGCGCCCTAAAAGCCAGCCGCAAAGGCGATTTTCCCCCAAACTTTTTTAACTAATGACACTTGAAATGAATCTACGCAAGGCAATCAGAGCTAATTAGAAATACTCCTTTTGCAAGTACAGAAACATTAAGATGACATACTGTTCATTCAGGATTACTTTAATTGGACCAATTATTGTAATTTTGGTTGCAATTACCGTCAGAGATAAAAGCATTTTTCTGAAGCACGTTTTGTTCAATTCCCTTTATGCGCGCTGCCTAATAAGGCTTTAAATATCGCTCTTCGACAAAAGAGAACAGCTTCCTTTTTTTTCCTCACTTTTGAACTTTTGTGCCCTCGAGTGAGAGGTTCTTTCTTCATCACCGTCTTTGTGCTGCTTCTGTATTTCCCTCACGTAGCGAGCTCGTCTCAGAACAAGTCTGAGAGATTTGCTCCATATGCCTCTCCCTCTGGATTGAGCCTCTTGCATGGCTGCTGAATCCTTCTTGAGCCATTTGGTGGTGGGAGTGAACCTGTAAATGAATAGCACTGTAAACGATTAGGCTGTTGAAAAAGCCGTCTACTTCCCCAGTAGAAGGGAGCACTATTTCTGAAGAGGAGCCCGCTTATTGAGGACACACGGAGTCTTCGGTTGGCAGAGTGACCTCCAGATGGTTGAGATGAGCTGGGGAGTGGGAGAAAATGAAAGTTAGAAATAAAGTGAGAGGCTGCGTGGTGAACAGAGGGAGAGGAGAGTGGATCTAACACTGGTTCGGAGCCATGCTGTCACAGAGGAATTGCTTCTTGTGCTTTGTAGTTCCCAGGCTCTCGGCTTTTTGCGACATCATGATGATGACGAGAGTGGGAAACGGGTGAATGTTGTGCTGGTAGTTGGCCAAAGCTCTGAAGTCTTTTTAGGGATTAAAAGATTAAAAACGAATGTTCCAGAGCACTGGGAAGAAAATTTGTCATTAAACATGGAAACAAATGAACGCTTATCGTCACATCTTCTGTGGCATTCTGAACCATGTGGATTTGATTAATTCAGTGGGATAATTTTAAGGTTATCAAAGTTAAGGTTTTGTGAAAAGCCTTGGGGCTCTGGGAAGATTATTCTTAAATCAACTTATCTTAATTGAAGCTCGAAATGGCATGGCTTAAGTGGTGCTATGGTTTTAATGGTCAGTTGCTTTCCCAAACATTCAGCTGATGAATCAAAATCTCATTTATATACCTCAGCTTTCCGAATTCCTTTGTTTTGGACCAGATGTCTTACATCTCCACCCCACAATTCTCAAAAACCTTAAGACAAGCACCAGTGCCTCTCACAAAGTGCTTATTCTGACATATTGTTACTTTTGCACTCCTTAGTCCATAAAGTTTTGTCTTTTTTTTTTTTTGCCTCCACAGAAAAGTGTATGCTAGTACAAAAAGGCCACAATCTGAAGTTACAACCCTGTTAAAGAGGGGTTAGAGTGACCTCAGGACAGAGAAAAGAATCACTGGGGAGACTTGAGGGATGGCGGGTTGAGCCGTGCTTGTATCTCAAAGGGAACATGGTACAGAGTGTGTTTGAGACGTGTAGGTGGGAGCTAGTTTGGCTTTGACGGCAAGCATCAGTGTTTTACATTTGCTGCAGAAAGCCTCAGAAAGCTGTTGGTGAGAACACGGTGATGATGTGGGAGAACTTGGGGAGGTTGAAAAGAAGATGTCCAGCTGTGTTCTAGATCAGTTGCAGTGGTGTGATGGCACACGTACCGAGTTGCAGTGATCCTCAGAGGACGAGGGGCTGAGCACCTGAGCACCTGTGTCTGTGGAGAGAAAAGGTAGGATCCTTTTGATGTCATAAAGGAGAATACTGCATGAGCAAGTCAGCTTAGCAGTGTGAGCAAAAAAATGAGTTAGGTGTCCAGTACTACACAAAGGTTTGTCAGTTGTTCAGAGTGTTCTCCAGAGAGATGACAAGACCTTGACGTGGAGCGGCATCACCAGGAGCGTATATGCCAAGTCAGTCTTAGTTTCAGATGAGCTGCCATCCAGATATCTGCCTGAGAGAGGAAATGAGCTGTGTCATCGGCATTGCAGTGGGCATCCATGCAGCATCATACCTCATGGATAGAGTGGTTATAGAGGGAAAACAGTAGAAGTGCCCAAGTGATCCTAAGTACTTGTGGCATTCCAGTGGGGTTTGCATGCAGCTGATTAATGGATCCCTTGCATGTGACCTGATATGACTGTACCTTCACTAATAGGTACAAATGAGGAGGCCACTAATTACCAGGCTTATGAGGATAGATATACAGGACAGTCTTGTGATCGACCATGTCAAGGGCTACTAATGGTTCAAGAAGGATTAGGAGCAATGATGGTTTGGCTGACCTAGCAGCCTGTGAAGTTTCTCAGTAACGGCTAAAAGAGCCATTTCTGTGAAGTACACCTCTTAGGTTAGGGTCCTGGTGTCAGTTTTGGGTGTAAAGCAAAGACAAATTGATTGCAAACAGTTCATTTAGGAATTTTGTAGAGGCAGCTGAGATGTGAAAGTGGTCAGTAATTGCTAATAGACTTGTCCAAAATGGGGTTTGGCAGCATTTCAGTGCCAGACAACTATCCTAGATGCTGAGCAAGCATTAGTCTTTCCCAATTTCTCCATATTTCAGGACTGCTTGACCCTTAGATTTTCTTTAAGTGATCTATTCTTTTGAATTAATATCCTGTCTTGATAGAAAACTACAAATTCGGGTCTTTCAGTGTGTTGGCTCGTTTTTAAACCTTTCCTTGTAGTAGCCGAGTATTTGTAATTACCATCTAATGTACCCATGTGATTGATGCGTTCCACCTCTAGCACACAAGGTTTGCCTAATCCCTGTCTAAATAAGTTGAACGAAATATGTTGGTCGTGAAGTTTAACTAATAGTCTTTTAGGAAAGCAACCTGCGTTCGTGTGTGTCAGCTGAATTTCATCAGCAGATCATCTTTTTGGATGACCCAAGACTTTTCACAGTATTGTAAAAACCTTGTTTAATTAGCAACAGTGTGAGACATCTCTACATGCTAGGTAGTACAGGAGTGCGTACAAGAGTGTGAAAAGTCAGCGATGATCCTCTGAAAGGAGCAGACACTCATTTGTCATTCATCCGAGGGCTGGGTAATCTTCTGGAGGAAACAAAAGGGGATGTTATTTTTAGGTAATCGGAGGTGAAGCAGTAAAGTTCAGCTCTATAGAAGTTCCTACCAGTTCTTGAGAAGTTCCTTGTTATCAGCATCATCAGTCAAACTGTGAGAAAAGTGAGAATATTAAACCCACACACCTTTTTAATCGTCTAAGCATTTACTTAATATACATCCGTGTTTGTTCAGCAATAAGGGAAGTTTTGTTTACCACTTTCCACGTTTTCTCTGGAAACAAGTAAGTAATAATCTGTTTACCTGGGATCGGCTTAGCACTTCCTGAATCACTTCAGGAAGCAGGGCTTTAGGACACGACATCTTTTACTGATATTTGACTTCTTGTAAATTGTTACTTTTGTAGCTGTTATGATATTACTATTACACTATCAGTGGCTGGCATTCACAGCATTATTATTATTATTATTATTATTATTATTATTATTGGATAGCAAATGAGTTCAACATTTCCCTTGAGTGGCTTTTGAATTAACCTTCATCCCTTCAGTCAAGGTGCTGTTTTTCTGTAAGGATTGGTTTCATGGTTTTCTTGAACTGGTTTCATCACCAGGTGATTGCGATCCTGTGGTTTTGTTCAGTTTAGTCTTATTGACTGGTGTACTTTGCTTTAATGCACCAGTATCATTCAGTCTTAGTCAAGCTTAATTAATCCTGTTTGCCAAGTATAAGTTGGAGCCATGAAAGGAAGTTTCCAGTCAGGGGAGCAGTAAAAGGAAAGCTTGAATTCAGATGTGTTTGTACTTGTATGTATTGGTCATTTTTGTGTATCCAGCTGAACTGGAACCCACTGAGAGGTTCTTTACAGAGTGCTGTGTCTTTACATGCAATTGCGAATCGGCGGTGCGGCCACGAACATGTTTGCTCTGCTTGCTTGATTGAGCGCCTGGCAGCTCCTCACCCCAGGGAGTGTTGATGGACGCCTACGGCTCCACGTGCCAGCCTGCCAGCTGCTCTCCGAGTCCCGCCTCTAGTAGGCCACCATTGGCTACCACCAGCCATCTATGATATGTAATTCAGCCACCGTTGCTCTTTTTTTTTTTTTTTTTTTTTTTTTTTTTGTAGTAGTAACGTCTACTCTCCTTAGTACTCTCAAACCATGAATACAAGTTAGCTTTTCTGCACGTCTGGGCGTCTTGTGTAAATGCTGAAAGGCACTCGCCTTGCACCATCATCACAAGGGTGGCTGGAAGCAAAGTCAAGTGGCACGTTAATCGGTCAGCCGGAGGGGGAAAGAGTGGGAGAATTATGCTCCTTCCCGTCAGCTGCTGCTGTGTAGGAGTTTTTCAAAAAGAGGAAGAGGAGGAAAAAAAGAAGGCTCAGTCAGTGTCAGGATTGATCAGCATTTAGAGAAACGCAGGCCAGAAACCTAGCAATGCAGCCACGCCACTAGTCTCAGAGCCACCGCATTGCTGCAATCAATAGTGTTATTTGTATATGTAACGCCTGCAAGATGGCCTGTGCGCTTTTATCTGCCTCTGCATTTCAAATAAATAAATAAATAAAACAGTGTTTTCGCATGAGGAAACTCGGCTGATCCCAGTGCTCCCATGAATGATGACTGACAGTGCCTTTGGTTATTTGCATATCTCTCCCAAGGCAAGAAAAGAAAAAAATATATAACGCAAGCAACGTTGGAACAAATCGCTTGATGTTTGGGCCAACTTTTTCCTCCACATTGACTGAAAAAAATGCTGTCTTTTTGAAGAAGATGGGGTTCCACTGATGCGAGCCAACATAAATAGCGCTCTGCATGTTTCAGCATTAGTAAACCATGAGAGTCATTCGAACAATACGCTTAGCAGTATTTGTGACGTGACTAAGGTCTCAGGAACGATGCTGCTCAGTGTAGCCTGTCTAATCCACTCGGCAAAAGCAAGCTCGTGTAAAAGGACAGAAGACCAACACGTATCTGTAAAAGGAGAAGATGAGTAACTACCCATATGTCCTCAGTGACTGACCAACAAACGCTCCCCCCTCATCCCTTCTCCCAGCATTCCCCACTTACGCCAGTATGACTGCTGTCAGCTCAAGCTGTTAGAACTAGAGTGTTGTGATGGCATGTTTATGCTTTGGTCCGGGTGTTGTGTTTGGATATGGCTGGTGTCGGGACATTTTCTTGTTTTTTTTTTTTGCTTCATGCCAGATAAAATAGAAGGGCCTTGGTGGAGCTTTCACACACCCTGAACCATTCTCATAACAGTCACTGTAGTGTTGTTTTGCTGTGTTTTGTGAATTTGGATACCAGACCTGCCAGCGTTCACGCTAATTACGCATGAGCGACACATTTAACTTTGGAGTATGATGGTACAAGTTTACACCCAATAGTACACCAAAAAGGAGTCCTCTTTGTCCCCACAATAAAACAATCATTTGGCCAATGCGCTCGTCTCGACTTGATTGTCCCGCTTGGAATATGCACTGATGCGGCAGTCTCGCTTTCTGCCAATGTTTTGAGTTCAGCAATATGAAATAAAATCCGTCTATGCATGCTTGTCCACATCAGGTAACAGTATCCATTATGAACGCACTGAAATTTTGTCGAAAAATGGCAGAAGCTTCCAACTGTTAAGAATACAGCTGAACAAGGTGGGAAATGTGGGCCCTTTTGAACCATGTAACAGCTTCTATATGAGACGTCAAATAAGCAATACGTCTAAACTAGGACTATATTAAAATTGTTTACTGTGTTTTTACCGACCTTCCCAGGACTACCTATTATCCCTCTTGGGGTTGGCAAGTCTGGGACTCCATAAACAAGTGGAATGTGTGTTAATATGTAGACTGGGTTCCTCACAATCCCATTAAATCTAATTTTAGCAATTTGGAGTAAATCATTTAAACTGCCCGTTACATATTCGTCATTAGGTCATAAACCACAATGTTATGGCTGCTTTTAGGGTTTTAGCATCATACAAATGTGGTGTTCAAGCTGGATTTTATGTGAAGGAGCTGTTGTGTTCAGGAAGCATATGGCGAAATTGTATTGTTCCCTTATTAATTTGCAGTGTGAAGCAACATATATCCGTGAACACACGTACATGTACATAACCTGTACATGGGTGCAAGAAAAGGAAAAAAAATTCTGTGTAGAAGAAAAGGAAAAATATATTGAGGAAACTTGTTGCCTTTGACAATTAAGTTCATGTCCTTAGAGATGCGCTGCAGTTTTGGAAATGAATAAGATGATAGTCATTTTCCAAATATGGAGTATTAAGACTGGTTCTTGCTGGAAAGTCTGGTGTGTATTGTGAGTATATTTAACTATGTGCCTAAAAAGAACTTCTTGAAAAAGATTGGTCACTGTGGAGCCATGCTAGTAGAGGAACATCAGTGTGTGTGTGTGTGTGTGTGTGTGTGTGTGCGGCAGTCTTGTGACAGAGGAAGTCTCTTGAGAAGCTCTCGTCACTGGCTCCCGTTTGTCTGTAAGCGAACATATGTATATGCACACAGTCTCTCACACACCAAATAAACAATTCCAGCTGGATTTCAGGAGAAGCAAGCCACCAGTTCTTCCTAATCCAGTGCGTGGGAAAAGAACCAGATCTCGTTCCCTTACAGGCTCCATGTGTTCGGCTTCCACCTCCCCTTCGCTGTGGTGTTGTACAAGTTTATTTTTGCGAACGAACTGTTCATATGTGTGTGCTCGTGGGTCTCTGATGTACACTAGATCTCCCCATCCTTCGGCCTCACCCTTCCATGTAGAGCTCATCTCCACCTCCGCGTAATGTCGTCTGCTCACACGGCATGCACTGACGAACCACTGACCCTAACCGCTGGAGCACAGTGCAAGTCTTTGTCCAGCGTATGTAAAGCCCTTTCTCCCACCCAGTAGATCACGTACAGCGTCGTACACAATCAGTGCTGGAGAACATAGCTGTCGAAGAGTTCAGTGTGCTTCCGAGTCTGTCTGTGTTTGACTGGGAGGTCAGAAGAAAAAGAAGAAGAAGAAGGGGGGAAAAAAGGTGTCTGATACATGGCCCAGAGACTTTGACTTGCCAGATATCAATATGTAGTTTCTAATCTGAAGGTGTTTAAAATGAAATTAATGGTCTTGTGAACCATATTTTTATATATTTTATATATTTTATATTTATGCAGAGTTCATCTTTTCTTAAAAAAGAGTTTGAATTTTCTCAGAGAAAAATAGAGCCATAAACCAGGGCCATAAACTCAACTGCTGACAAAATATGCCATTGATATAAAATCATTTGCAAGATAAAGAGTTTGACATGGAAACCATTTTTCTTCCCAAAAGATCTAATTTATGAACTTCACTGCAATGGGGTTGAATATTTACATAATCACATGATGATGGCGATGATGCCTAAAATGATTTTGACACCTCTCTGTTGGAGTGCATGTGTCGGCTGAATCTCTACAGTATTATTAAGTAGACACAGTTAAAAAAAAAAAAAAACCTCAGCGACACGGAGTATACAGGGTGGGCCATTTATATGGATACACCTTAATAAAATGAGCCTTAATAAAATATCACAATAAAATAATCACCTAATCACTTAATAAAATATCACCTTAATAAAACCTTTATTAATATTATTATTATTATATATAACCTTTATTAAGGTGTATCCATATAAATGGCCCACCCTGTAGTAGAAGCTACATCTTTCAATCAGAATTGGAGTAAAAACATTTTCCCACAGCAGGTACGTGACTCTAAGGGACTTTCTTACTCCATTAGCTCCCTCTCTGGTGCTTAGAATCCTGTAGCACCTTCAGCACGTCGGCTTGGCCAATGAGCTCCATTGTGCTCGCCTCAAATCGGATTACTTAACCCACTGCCATGAAGGCATGCTAAGTGGTGAGCTCAAACTCTACGTGGTAAAATCCGGGCCCATTACCAAAAAAAAAGCCTGTGCTTCCCCACCAGCCAGTTAGTAGGACATGGGGGAAATACCAATAGAGCAAAACCTCACAGCGCCAGACAGACAAAGATGGAGAGATAGAAGAAGAAATATTGTGTGCACAACATGCCTGCATTCATCGGTAGCAAATCTTGAGCTGCAGCTGATATTAACTCCCATGCCAGGAAGTGATTTATCACATCCAGCCTGACATTGTGGTTTGTTGAGCTCTAGGCTACTTTCTGTAAAGTCCAAAAGCACGCATATTAAAGCAATACAACTTAAGATTGATGCACAGCCCTAATCCAGCCAGTCTGAATTAGCATGAGCATGTATGTGAACTGTTGAAGCATTCTGGACGGTGGTGTGAGTGGGACTGGAGCATCAAGGCTGTTTCACACTGTTCGATTTCAGCGCTGTTTTTAGGTAGATTAATGAGGATCCCAATAAATGGTGCCAATAAAACCCTGGCATCCGAATTCTCCAACGTGTCATCCATGTCAGATTATATGATGATGTGCTAATGATACACCTGCGAATAAAGAAATTGCATGGTGCTGGTTACGTCGTCCATCAGGACAATCCAGAACAATTTCAGAGTGAGCTTGGGGTAATGAGGATCATTTTTTGCAAATGCGACTACTGTTTTGGTGGCTGTCCTGCGAGTTTCACGTCATCCCACAGCCAGCTTTAGACAAGTGTCAATGCAGAGGTCACACTCTGAGATTTTAATAAAAAACTGACACGCCAGAACAACTCAACTGCATTTGGGTGGAATTACACTGAATTGAAAAAATGCACAGTGTGTAAGAATTTCCATTAACACAGGAAAGAAGGACTGTGTGTGTGTGTGTGTGTGTGTGTGTGTGTGTTTTTTTCTTTTTCTTTTTAAACATCAAATTTGAACGCTTCACCTAACTTCCACCAAAATCGCTGACCGAACCTTTCCTTCGTTTTGCTGCAGGATTTCCAAAAACATCCCCACCACCAAAGATGTGGAGCCCTTGCTGGAAATCGACGGAGACATCCGCAGCTTTGAAGTGTTCCTGTCCTCCCGAACCCCCATGCTCACGGTCCATGACGTGGAGATGTTCCTACCCTGCACCGTCAACTTGGACCCCAAACTTCGAGAGATCATTGCAGGTTTACAGACACCCCACTTACCTGCCGCAATAAAACACTTATCTTCTCAAGCCGCTCAGTTTCTAGTTACGGTTCACCTGAGAGATGGAGTTCCCTGTTTTTACCGTTAATAAGCTTCCGTGCGGGGTTTCAGACCGAAGATCTCCTCTGTGAGGTGTGTCGAGAGCTCGGGCCAGAATTGTAAATGATTCCACTATTTAGGTGTGAGAGAGAGAGAGAGAGAGAGAGAGAGAGAGAGAGAGTGAGAGAAAAGAAACAAGGGTTCTTTTGTGTGTCGTTCAGGATGTGAAACATCATTCAAAATTGCCTCCATATTTCTGAGTTACCCTGACTGCTTCTTTCCCCAAGCAGAAACGTGTAATTGCTGCACACAGGGAAAAGGGAGGAAAAAAAAAAGTGTTGTCAGACTTTTTTGGCACGTTGCAGTGGTAATCCGCTGAATCTTTTGGGAGGAGACTATTTGGTCATCACTGTTTTGTTGTTTTGAGAACCAGCCCACAGATCCAGGCCTTTTTCCCCCCCCTTCGTTCTCACAGGACTTACTAAAAATGCTGCGCTTGGTTTGGCTAAAGTTAACCATGAGTGGGAGTAAATGAATGCGTTTAAACACATGTCGGAATTATAATCTTCCGTCAGAAATGATGTCTCTCACCATCTCTCTCTCGATCTCAAGATGTGCGTGATGCCCGGGAGCAGATGCACCTCGGAGGAGTGAGCTATCCCACAATGCCCCTGCAGGAGGCTCCTGCGAGGCCGCACTCAGTGTTTGGCCAGGGTCCTGCAGCCTGCTCGCCCACCGGCTCATTTCCCGCACAGACTCACAGCAGCTACTTCAGTGGTCTCACCGGCCCACAACACCCTTTCTACAACCGGGTGAGACGCACACACAAACACACACACTCATTAACACTCACACACACCGCCTTGATGTGGTACACTGAATACTGAACAGGCTGAAGAATGATTGCGGCCATGTTCTTTATTTTAGACGTTTTGATTTATTTTAGACTTTTTTGCTTTTCTAATATTTAGCCCATCCCATCCTGTCCTCATTTGTTGTTCATGGTCTGAACATTCTCCCTCTCTCTCCTCCACCTCCATAGCCTTATTTCCCTCCTCATGTTTATCACGTGCCCCGTCATTATCCCGGCATCCCCCTCCATGCCCCCTCCCGCCCTTCCTCCAAACTGGCCTTCCATAAGGACCACAACTCTGGACTAGTAAGTACACAATTAACCCTTAGAGCCATGTGAGTATTTTAGTGTGGAGAAGTGGTTCTCAGTCCCAGTCCTGAGAACACCATTGACTGCACAGTTTGGTATTTTTTCCCCCGTCTCCATTACACCTAATTCAGCATGCTGGGTAATTTCCCAGGCCTTCAAGAACTCTGATGTGTTAGATCATGGAGCACTCAAACGTGTGCAGCGCATATGCTTCCTGGTATGGGGATTGAGAACCACTGTATATGACTACATGGAACATATGCCTATTATGTTATGTTTCTTGCTTTTCTTCGAGGTTTTTTTTTTTCAGGTCTGAGCACAACTTTTGTTTCAGCTGCTACCATCATGCATCCTATAACAGAGTCTATGAAGGCTTAAAGATTTCAGGAATCTTTCATGTTCATGTGTGTCATACATGATATATGTGTGCTCCTGCCATTCTGGAGATTTCGGTCTTCCTTTCCCGCTTCAATTTCACCCTTATTTTTACCCTCATCATCTTTCTCTTTGTCAGGGTGTTATCAGAGAAGATGTCTTTGAAGGTTCCCCCTTGCTCACCTCCCCCTCTATGGTACCCATTAAGTGTTACTTTGTGTGTGTGTGTGTGTGTGTGTGTGTGTGTGTGTGTGTGTGTCTTTTAAATGCATTATAGGCCAAAATTTGGAAGAAACCCTAAGTTTGTGTTTAAAAAAAAAAAAAACAAAAAAAACCCCCAATGAAACAAATACCATTGTAAACAGATAACAGCAAAATGATTATTGAAGAAACACAAATTTTTTTGGACCTTTTACAAAGTAGGTTGCAATGAAAGCAGTGGCAAGACCTGTCTTCTGATGAAACTACTGATTGTTTGGACAGTGTAACTTAATATTATAAGCAAACCATGTGTGAAACTGAAAACAGTTGGGAAAAAAAAAAAGCCTGTTTTACTACACCATGCTCCACATCCAAACCTCTCTACATGAACTACAGAACAGGTCCACCCTCCCAATTCTCATCCTAGCATGTATATTCGGTGGTGGATTTTGACCCCGTTGATATGAAATTGAATAACTAAGGGGTGTCAAATTAAGAGTAGTTTCCTTGTAATTTTGCAATGTGTATTGCAAATGGTTGTCACAAAAGTCTTCAAAATATTCATTTTGTTCATTGCAACTCTCCAAGCAGGTAACAGAGGCGCATTCAGTCTGAAAAGGGCGTGCGCCGTTTTGCTACGCTTTCTGGGTTGAATGTCGTGTTCCCTAGAAATAGTATAAAACTTCTGCAGTGCGCCGTGAGGTACATTTTCCACTCCCGTTCGGTGGGTGTGACAGAGGTGTTACCCAATCAGCAGCGAGCCTGCCATATTAAAAAGACAGTACACAAAATGGATCCTACTAACGTCCTCTACAAATGCGTCCACTGCAGCTTGGTGTATGCAACAGTTAAAGACATTAGACATCTTTGTTGTAAATATTAAATGGTAAAGTTCTACCGATGAACGCAGGCATGTTGTGCACACAATATTTCTTCTTCTATCTCTCCATCTTTCTGTCTGTGCTGTGAGGTTTTACTCTATTGGTATTTCCCCCATGTCCTACTAACTGGCTGGTGGGGAAGCACAGGCTCTGAGAATTCTGGGGGAAAAAAGAACACTAAGAATGGGCTTAGTTGCAATGCTTGTGTAGCACAACAGGGTGTTCAATGCACAAGCGATTCTGTTTAAATAAATGCTTTGCTGTTTTGTGGAGGCTGAAGGTAGTGCAGGTGTCTGCGTTTCTCTTTAAAAAAATTGATTACATTTTAATTTATGTTGCACTTTTAATCTTTTCATTTGACTCCTACATACAGAGAGGTTAAACTGGGTATATACATACTGTTTGCTATCGCTCTTCTATTCTCTTCTACACCTCTAGAATGTAATTCCAGGGAGTCCTCGGTTTACGGTGTTCTCGACCTACGGCGTTTTCGTGGTTACATCAGTTGCCATCTCCCATAAATTTATTAAGAAAGTCTTAGAAAGAGGCTTTGTTTACATTCACCGTTGGTATTTAAATGAGTGCGGCGCACAGGATCGACCTCTCAGCCAAACCCAACAGAGTTCATACAAACCCTGAGCGCAAACATACGGACCAATCATAACCGAGTCCTTCACCACGTCAGCCAATCTGCTTAATTGTTTATCTTTTTTCTTTTCATTACCTAGTTGGAGATCCGGGTGCTGTATTAGGCGCTGTATTAGACTGTTTTAACATTATACAGTGTTGTACAGTGTGTGAGTTCCTACTAATGGCGAAAATCGTGTTTACGTCGAGCCGTAGGAACATAACTCCGCCGTAAATCGAGAACCCCCTGTATTTACAATCCCACTATCCAGTGTCACATAGAAAAGGACGGGTTACATTTTGAATCTGATTCCTCTCAAAGTTTCTTCTTCTCAGGGTGTTTTTTCTTACCACTATGGCCACTTAGGTATATAAAGTACATGTACATTTCTGTAAAGCTGCTTTGCGACCTGGCAGTGACTTGGTGGGGTCTACGATTAAATGTGCTATATAAATAAAATTGAATTGAATAATTTAATATTTTTAATGAAAATTAGAGTGGCAAGATTGATTATAAAACCCAAACAAACAGTAAAGTATCTTTACAATCAAGGGAGCTGAGCTAATTAGTGACAGTATACCAACTTGGCTTGTGACAGATACGTCATTTACAGCTCTAGGAAAAAAAATACAAGCTATACAAAATGCATAAATTGTGAACGAAATACAGATGATGAACACTTTGCATTTAAAACTAGTTTTATAAAAGCCCAAAATCCTATTCATGTATTTATCATATTCAGAGGCTCTAGCTGAATATGGTGGAAATGAGGGTATAAATCAGGGGTTCTTAAAGTATGGGTCGCGAGGCCCTCAAGAATGGGTCGCGAGGGCATGACTAAAAAAAAAAAAATCATTTTTCTTAGAGAAAAAAC
>JAQMCW010000005.1:15217740-15228165 GCA_030068335.1 Chrysichthys cranchii
TAGAGAAAAAACATCCCCCGCTTGCAACATTTTCACGGCGCGCACCCGATTCCCTGCCCCCCCAATCTCCCCCCGTCGTCGCCAAATTTTAACAGCGCACACCCCCCCCCGCTCACAACATTTCACCGTGGGGGGTTTGGTCATGACATACCCACCGGATCTGAATTTGGGTAGTGGCCAAGAAAGTTTAAGAACCACTGGTATAAATGAAGCAATCTTTGTAAATGACTACAAAACCATGAATGTAATAAACCTATCAGCAAAGCTTTTCCAGATATAAAATATTCCAGTACATCCCAAAATCGTGCTGGTATATTATGAAAACACTCCTCCATATTAAATAGATATTCGTACATGTTGTGTTGCTTTGGTGGCAAAGTGATCATTATTTATTTATTTATTTTTTTAAATTAGAGCAACTTCCATACTCTTGGTCTGTACTGCATGTAAAAGGAAAACACGTCTGTTTGCTCATGCATCATGACTCTGCCTTGCTTTTCCCACACGCACACTTGTTGCAAGAGACCATTCAAGCGGCTTTCATCCATGTCTCTATGTCCGTGTTCATGCTTTGATCATTTTCTTCTGTTTTGTTCAGCTTGAGTGCCGTTTTTCAGACTGTGTAGGGTTTATTAGCCTGGTTATCTGACTGAAAGTGTACCAATGGTCCTCTGTTGGCAGTCCTCATGCTATGTCATCATGACCTTTTTGCACTTTTGAGCTGAAGCTAGCCACAGTTCCGTCACCATGAGCCTCCTTTATGCCTGCACGTTCCTTCTGCTTCAGGCATCGACTGTAGAAAACATTGCCGCGAAGGCTCTGTTGTCTCTGATTCTGTAGAAATGAAGCTAAGATACCTGCGCCATGTTGTCAGAATCGGAGCCTTTGCAGTAGAGCTGAGAGTGGAAGACAGGTGGACTTGCTTATTTGAAAGGCCTGCCCTTCCCTTCTTCTCTAAGGCCCAGTGGTTTGCAGGATGTCTTCATTGTGGAAATCAATCTTACATCTATCTATCTATTCAGACAGTTAAAATAGTGTCATCTGGAGAGAGTTCATTAATACAGATGCATCTAGAAAGGACATTTATCACATGAACATGAACTCTAAGTTCTCTGACATTGATGTGACTAACGCTGCACATTCATCATATGGGTGCAGAATGCTCCAGCAGTGCAGCTTGAGTTAATCAATGGGACACATAGCTATTTCGAGCGCACTGTAAACCTATCTAGCCTACTTATAAAATCCATCCAAATGTTATTGGTTGTGTATGTGTTCCCTGATGAACAATTGACTTCTGCACAAATTTTGATAGCTGGCTTGCTGGCTAGAATATTAATATTATGGCAATAGTATTTTTTTTCTGTTGAACCTTTCGATGTTTCAAATAAGTTTGGCAGAAATGGCTACCAGTTTGTATTGTTGTCCAGAAAAGTTCAAGTAAGAAGGTATATGAGCATAAATTGGGAAGTGTGCTGAAGGCTGTTAATCACTTCATTCCCATGTGTAGCCACGCCTTCTTATGATATAGTAGACTAAAGTTCTACTATACCAGAATAAAGATAAAAAAACGAATAAAAACTAGTAAAAAAAAAAAAAAAGCTAATTTCAGGGGTGGATGGGTGGGTGTACAAATAGGGACATAGGGAAAACTAAATATTCGAGTTAGACACTGTAGATAGAAAATGGTTTAGATGAGAAACGTGACATGGAATATAAGCTCTTTTGTCATTGAAACACATGCAAATGGGCGGGGCTAAGAATTGTATTGCAGCCACCCAACAAAGGCGCTAGACCTGCGGTGGTTTCGCTATTTACAGTCAACGATTTCTACAGTCGATGGCCTCTGTGATCAGTTCCTACTTCTGTATAACTTTTTGCACTGGTTTCATTAGTTCTGGCTTTCTCTCTTTATCGCTGTCTCACTCTCCGTTACGCATGTAATCAGTGTTCAGGTGTACAATCAGAGTTGTATGTTCAGTGAGAAAGCATGTCCATCTGTAAGTGCACCCAGTTTTTTGTTTTTTGTTTTTTATAAATAAACTGTAACCCACATTTCCTTGGTCATCACACCAGGGTGGGAGCTTGGAAAATGCAAGCCTGTGTCTCAGAGTGAGAAGGGGCGGATGCACACTTCAGCATGCTCTTTGTTTCTCTCTCTGTCTGTCTAACTATATAAATAGACTTCCTGCACCCCATTTTATAAACGCTCTTGGCTTTAACTGTTCATATAGCGAATTTGCTTAACCGACTCATTGTAATGAAGACTTCGGCTAGCAGGTGGGTCACTGCAGAAATGCCGATTTGGATAATTGTGTTTAATGATATGTGTGCACACAGGTATGGGTGTTAGATATTGCCCAGCTATTCTCACTTTATAATATAGGCATGTTTTGCTGCAAGATATGAGCCTGAAGAGCTTTTCCTTTTGAAGCTTAATGTTAAACAACATATATGGAGGGTGTACAGGTCCTTAAGGCTCCATTGCGGCCTGTGAAGATTATCATCATGGCATTAAAACTGTTAACGGCATACTTCCTAGACCCTAGTCGTAATGACAAGATAGTTATAGAAATTTTACAGTCTTCATCTGATAATGTGAGGAAATCTTCCTAAAAAAAATGTGATCACCATAATCCTTGAGGCCTTCCCACATTCCTAACAGCATTTCTTTTTTTAAAGAGACACCTTATTCAAAGTGCGGGCAGTACTTAGTGGTTAGCACCATCACTTCACAGCAAGATCCTGGGTTTGATCCCTGGGGTCGACCTGGGCACCTTTCCATGTGGAGTTTGCATGTTCTCCCCATATCTGTGTGGGTTTCCTCTGGGTATTCCTGTTCCCTCCCATAGTCCAACGACATGCACAGAGGGGATTAGGCTAATTGGCTACTCCTAGGTCCTAGGTGTGAATGTGAGTGTGAATGGTTATCTGTCTCTGTTCGACGCCCTGCGGTGGATTGGCGACCTGCCCAGGCTGTACCCCGCCTCTCGCCCGAAGCCAGCTGGGATTGGCTCCAGCCTCCCCCCCGCGATCCTGAACAGGACAAAGCGGCAGAAGATGAATAAACAAACTTGATTCAAAGTTAAACACTGTTTTCAAATGTCAAGAATTTGTGGGCTCTCTCGTCAGTTTTATGCCAAATTGCAGTAGCTAATGCAATTTTTTTATACAAAATTACAACTAAATGTTTTGCTTTCACTCAGCCCCTTCAAAGAGTTATATAATATGGGCTTAATATCCATACCTGAATCCTCCTCTGACCTTGATGACGATTTAAAGCATTTATCTTAATATAACCACTCTTCCCTCCTCCTTTCTCTCCTCTCCTGTCTTACTCTCTCCTCTTCCGGACAGACAAAATCTCAGCCCCCCAGAGTGAAGCAGGTACAGGCTCCTCCACATGAGACTTTTCCTCATTTTTCTTTAATCTGTATCCTCCTTTTGCTTTCGCATGCCAGCCTCATGTAGCACCCAGAATGCCATTCCTGATATTGGGGATTTAAGGAGCTTGGTGACTGAATCAGGTGTATTTTAGGAGGGTAAAAGCGCATGTGCGAAGCCCCCAGGTGTGGACAGGAGGACCATTGCCATAGAGTCACAGTGGTCAAAAGATAAGAGTTTGCGTTAGGCAATGTTGTACACTAGAACTGTTATGAACTGCCTAGAAAAAAAGACCACATTTCATAGATGCAGCTGGACACTGAGCTTTCACTTCTCACACCAGTGACCTTTAACATAAATCTTATTCCTCATTCAGCCTTGCTGGGGCAGTTCTAGTTACTGTCCCTAGATAACCAGCCTTCATGATCATGTTCCCAGAACATTGCTAGTGGTCTGGTTTGGACATATTTTCATGATTATTTTCAAGGTGCGTGAGGAGCTCATGGTTTTTGTTTGTTTGTTTTTTTGTCTTAAAATGAACCAGATGTCCCATGATCTTTATTTAGGAGTGGGAAGAAATGAAACTTAAAGTTTTTAATATTATTATTAAATATTATTAATAAAAAATAAATAAGCATTTAACATCATTCTGAACCAAATGATTGGCTGTGTCTATTCAAATGTTACGACGACTGACTAATACTTTATGCAGTAAAGCGTAACGGCTAAAATGTAATATTCTTTATACCGAATCCAGATAATCATGTGATGCTAAATCCACTCAGGACATCTTTTCTTGCCAATGTCTCTTTTTTTCTTCTTCTTCTTCTTCTTCTTTTTCTAAATGTGCTTACACTGGACAAAAAGACTGAAATAACACTTCGGAGTGCTGTTGGTGAACCTAACCAATGTAAAAAAAAAAGAAAAAAAAATCGCCTGTTTCATGATTAATCATTCATGGAATGTCTTGCATTATCAGCAACAACCCATTAAATGCTCTTGGCATCTCTCATCTCTTTGGCTGCCCGAGACAGCGAGCGTGTATAGGAAGACGAAGCCGGTTTGATCTAGCTGATGATCCTGGCAGAGTCCGTAACTGTACAGAAACCATTAAGAATATATAGTTAGCGAGCCCAGCTGAAGTCGAAATGAAATTTTGGCATCGTACTTAACCCAACACTTTCATCGTTTTGTAACTTTTAATTTGTTTAATTCTCAGCAGAGAAGGGTTGCAGGGTTCTTTTAGAAGTTTCTCAAGATAATCAGAGCTGGGGATTTGATCAGGTAGTGCTGTCAGTGATCTCCGACTCTTCATACAGGAGTTTCAGATTAACACTTGTACAGATGTACTAACGTCTTGGGTAACGCAGGTGTTGCCCTTTGCACATAGTCAAATTTGACTAAACTGGCTTTTCAGGTTTGAAATTGGCTCTAAGGTGGATTTGCAGGCAAACCTGTCCATCAGTCTGAATAGTCACGTTGGATACTGTAATTAGACGCTCCCTGCCAATGAAGGAAAAGCCTAAAGAGATGATAAAGATTTGGTTGGATACCTGTAAACATCAGAGGCTTTCTTTGGTCAGCATGTCACCGTTTCTTTGTCTCTTTTTTCTT
Source organism: Chrysichthys cranchii (assembly GCA_030068335.1). NCBI lineage: Eukaryota > Metazoa > Chordata > Actinopteri > Siluriformes > Claroteidae > Chrysichthys > Chrysichthys cranchii. The sequence goes on from JAQMCW010000005.1 coordinate 15,222,739, forward strand.
TTCTTCTTATGAAATGCACTCAACTTTGAACATTTGATTTGATTCATGATGCCATAAATACCTGCTCCTCCGTAAGGAACTGCAGAGTCGGCATTCATTCCAACCCTACATGCGTCCACCTGATTCTGCTAATGAGCACTCAAACCCAGAAGTTAATTAGGTGGAGTGGTGTATCGTTGGAACAGACAAGACATCGTGTCTCTCGATGTAGCCAGTTGAGCATGCGGGCCATAAATACGCACGCATTTGCTTTACAGTATCATGCTTCATTTGTTCGCACACTGGTGAGTTTGATTCATGTTTGTCTGGTTTTCTCACTGCTTCGGCCTGATGAGCAGACACACGCCTTCACACACTGTACCTGCTGCTACTTGGTATTCTTCATCACTGGGGCACTGCGTATGCAACCACACGTTCTGAGAGATGGTAATGCATGGATGCATGACTAAACAGTGATATTAGGGATAGGTAAATAACTGCCTGTGTGTGTGTATAGGGCTCTGATACTGCAGTCCTCCCTGGGCCCCTTAGCTCTCTTAGCACCGATGGTGTGTGTGAAAGACTGCTCCAGATCGAGGGCCTGGACTCTAGCATGATGGAGCAATACATCGCCACTATCAAAAAGGTATGATTTCATTCCAAGGCACACCTCAGAATATATATTAATATCGATAATGGTGTTTTTCCGACGCCAAGGTCTTTTAATCTGGAACCATCCAGAGCGCTACTGTAGAAGATCCAGTCCTTGGAATGTAAAATTAGTTACAGCACTAAAACCAGGGATGTCAGGAACTCGGAGCATGGTGTCATTTTCTCACCACAAAAACAACTCATTAAAATAAGAGCTGAACATTGCAGACACTTTTTATTGGTAATATTCTGAACGAAATGAGCGAAATTCAAAAAGCAACCATGAATCCAAGGAGGGACTGATCATAAGGAACTAAATAGGAGCTACCTTACTGATACTAGGATTAATATTCTGCTTTATTTGAGCCGCTGCACTTTCAAATTATACATCTAAAGCAAAGCATCATGTTTGTCATGATTGATAAACTCGCACTGTGTGTGAGAGGATTTGATTTTCTCGAATACAGAGATGAAATGGGAAAAACCCTTCCATATCCCTTACATAAGAGTTCAGCCGGCGGAAACGTCGGCCAGTTTATTAAAATGTCTTCGAACGTGCGCCGGTACCTTTTAACATTTCTTTAATTGACAAATACATTTATCATATTTATTGGGAAAACAGACCACTGATGTTTGTGGATTGAAATAAAAAAAAAAAAAAAAAGAAAAACAAAACAACCATCAGCTTATAAGACTTACTTATTAGAATCCACGAGAGGCTAGTGAGCACACACTACAATGTTTATTGATCAGAATGTAAGTGATGACAGGAGTCAAGTTGTCTCATGGATATTGCATGCCGGTAAATGTCGCTATGAATAAATAAAAAGGCTGATGTGTTGTTCATTGATAAATAAAACAATAATTAGCGAATCACTGTGGCCTAAGCGAACTAACACACTTCAGGCTGTGCTGTTATACAAAGAGTAGTTCACTTCGGGGGAGTTTTTCCTCCGCTTCGTGTCGGGGCATCTCAGCATGGATTATTATCCTATAACGGTATGCTCCGTCGTGCGTTATCCCATAATTATTTGATCATGACCAGGTTTTATCATCTATACCGGTGTATACAGATTTTGTCTGCTTGTTTTCGTGCGATCATCAGAAAGTTGGCAATGGCATGACGAATGCCTTCAGACCTTCATTATCCAACCCAACAGCTGTGCGGCAGCAGCTACTGAAAGATCTCTATTGTAGTACAGACATGAGCACTCGGGCCTCCAGAACACGCTAGCATGCAGCAAACACAAGCTTGTTTTTTCCCAAAGACCATGCAGGTCTGCATAAATAAAACAGCATAATCAGATAACGGTTAAGATGTGAACGTTTGCATTCCCAGGCCAACGTGAACGGCCGGGTCCTGTGCCAGTGTCAGCTGGACGAGCTCAAGAAGGAAATGAACATGAATTTTGGGGACTGGCATCTCTTCAAAGCAATGGTAAGGCATTAGCAGGTTTGTTATTTACTCCTTGGGATGATGGCGAAACAAAAGTTTCTCTCTAATTCCTCATATTACCTCTTCTGACTCCCTCCCCCCCACTCTCACTGCATGATGAAGGCTTTTTAGACAGTCCCGTCTTCCGCTAAAACATCCGGCACGGGGTTGCAATCGGGAAAACATGTAGCGCGTGTTGATCAGATCTCCATTTGTGCTACCACAAACGAATGTTGTGTTGCCAACAAGCAGGCAGCCATCTGGTCCAAGATGGCAGCTCTCAGAATGAACGAAGGTTATTGTCAGTGGGAGTTCAGCATCCACTCAAAGATCTGAATAGCTTGACTTTTACAAGAAAGTAGCATTTATCAAGCTCGGAATCACGGTTGTGGGAAATAGGAGGCCCACAGGACAGCTACGGAAGCCTTGCATTTTCTAGACAGATACATAAACATTCCGAATGACATTAGGCCCATTAGTCTGACCTTCTTTATCGATAACCTTCCTTTATTGTGCTGTAATGCCGTATGTCTTTATACAGCGCTGCTGAATTCTTGCCTCTCATTGGTCAGAAATGGTTGATTATGTTTTCTGTGAGGAGATCTATTAAGCATTTTTGGAAGGAGTTCACAGCGTCAGCATTTTGTAACAGTCGGAGGTCTTGGCACTTTCTTTGTAGCGTGATAGGCTGCATTTTTTTTTATCTTGTTATCAGAGACAGAAAAAAAAGAGGCTGATGAAGGAACAACTGTTTATAGCTCTATATCTGTTTACAGTGTAAGAGATGACAGGAACTAACTTGTTTCATGGATGTTCCACAACAATAAATATAACAGTAATCAGGTAAAACTATGATGGGTCTTTTCTTTAATAATAATAATAAAAAAAATCGGTAAGTGTTTGCACTTTAGGGTGTTCTGTTATTGGAAAAGAATCGGCGCCCGCTTCATGTTTGCATGTTGATCATTTTCCTGTACCAGCACACCAAGTTAGGGTTTCTTCTTGACATATTACAGCCTGTCCCCAACCATCGGAAGGAGCCTTTCGAAATCAGACTCCTGCTTAACCAAATCTTGCCCATCACTGATGAAACACCCGACATTTCCAAGCCATCAGATAATCCGCCTTTTGCTGTGTTTTCTTTAACTAAAGCCCAGGTGAATGAGTGTGGTGGTTTTTCTTTTTCTCTGGCCCTGTTCCCCAGGTGCTGGAGCAGCGTCAGGTGGAGAGCCAGCTGTTGCAGGAGGAATGTGTCGGGGTTAGTGAGCAGGGCAGCATTGCATTGGTTCAGCCTGAACCTCCTCCTGTATGTTCTTCAGCAGCCCCCCACAGCAGTCTACAATACAGCCTGAACCTCAGCTTCGAGGAGCTCAGCACTGCCGGACTGGAGGAGCCTCCCAGACCACCCATCAACCACTGGATGGTGGGTGCAAAGGTGCAATCTCTGTTCTGTTGACATGGTATCATACATCCACAGAATCCTGACTCTATGTACGTAGTAGCAGGCGACAAGTCCCTCGTATTGTAGTTTAATTCTTGTGGTTGTTACGGTAGCTACTGATATTGTTGTTGCTTGTAGGCGTGCTCTGTTCAGAAACTAAAGAGTACCCAAAGTGTATCGCTCATAGCCCACCATACAAATCACTTTTATTTAAAATGTACTTAAATTTAAATTTACGTGTCGTGGTGGTGCAGTACTTGGCACTGTCGCCTCACAGCAACAAGGTTCTGGGTTCGAACCTGCCAGCCAGCTGGAGCCTTTCTGTGTCGAATTTGCATGTTCTCCCCGTGTCTGCAAGGTTTCCTCCGGATGCTCTGGTTTCCTCCCAGAGTCCAAAGACATTTGGATTAGGTCAGCTGGCTATTCTAAACGGAGGGATGGGTGTCATCGGCTCGGCTTTGTTGGCAAATTAGCCCAGCAAGCTAACTGTATGAGCTGTGTACACACCCAAGGCATCAAGATCTCTGCTACTTCCTTCTTCATAATGCCTTCTTGTTTATAGAGAGGTCATATATGACTGGAAAAGATGAAACTACCGTTATGAGTTTTTTTTCCATTTTTTGCATCAGACAGTCAATGGGAACTTATTGCAGGCTGGAAGTAAAGTTGTGAATGGGGAATTTGTTCCGAAGAACAGTTCGAGCCGGTGGTTTGGGTTGGTCGCTTTAACACAGCATGCTAAATTCACATCGAATCGAGTAATACTTTCTCTGAAGTGTATCTCGTTGTGCAGTCTCCGTGTCTGAGCCCTGTGCCGAACGGTCGCCTGTCGCTTTCTCGCTCTCTAATGTGAACGTAAGGTCAGAAATTATTAACAACTTTATATGCCTTGTCACAGTGTCAGTTATTAACATAAAGGGAATGTGATCCACTTCTCGTCACCTTGCTATATTTATTAACACATGCATAATAATGTGTGTTGATAAATGGATTTAATTATAGGCCAAGCGTAAAACAAACGGCCTGCCATAAACAGATTACTTAAGAAAGAGGCCAAAAGAGGCTGATGCACGCTCCAAGGTCCTGAAGTGCAACTTTCTGGTACAGTCAGTTAGCTGACATCTTGAGAACAAAGGTGTTAGCATTGTCAGTCACACGCTCGCGGGTTAATGAGGCAAGGCAGGCTTTTTGGCTCCGTCTACAAGATAGGTGTAGCTTATCCGTCCAAATGAGACCTGAATATCCACATAACACCAAGGTTTATATATAGGTAAGTACTTCAGACAGTCGCTGCACAAATACATGTCTATAATCCTAAACACATGCTCACAGTCACAATCTATTAATATGTAGCTTAGATTCACTGGCTGTGCTGCCCTATAGTTAAAAATACACAAACACACCTCCTTCCCTTCCCAACCCTGTGCATACACGCTTTCAGAGAAACATACATTTTCACCACGCCAGCTTACTTGTCTAACAAAGAAGCAGGAGCTAGCTTCTGCTTTTTAGTAGTCTATCAGTAGAGTGGAAATAGCCTGTGGTTTACTGGGTGACAAACTGAGCGTTCTCTGACCTGAATGAGCAGAGGAAGTGAAGAGTTGGACTGCTTCACAGCACACACGCACACACATACATTTAATGCAGGGCTGCTTGTGTGAGGCTGTTCTTGACACATACAATTGGCTATTTCTGCTCTCTCTGCTCATGCACGAAGTTGTCACTCCACATTTACCAAGCACATCTCGCTGCGGTCTATAGAACTGTTGATCTTGCAGTGCCTTGCCTCTTAATCCTTTCCACATTTTGTAGTGTTACAACCTAGAACTGAAATGGATTTAACTGGTATTATGCCATTAATCTATACAAAATAGCCCATAGTATTAAAGGAAGGGACAAAAAAGTATGTATATTTTATTTT
>JAQMCW010000005.1:15228265-15240355 GCA_030068335.1 Chrysichthys cranchii
TGTGTGTGTGTGTGTGTGTGTGTGTGTGTGTGTGTGTGTATATATATATATATATATATATATATATATATATAGTGCAGAAGTCTTAGGCACATGCAAAGAAATACTTGAAAAAAACAGACGACTTCTAAAATTTATAGAAATTAAATCTTTCTTTTTAAAAGAAAAATACTACAAAATACAGTAAACAGTAATAAATTAAACAAACAAAATATTTGGTGTTACGATCATTTGCTTTTTTTTTTTTTTTCTTATATCCCAGGTACATTTTATACAGTTTTATAAGGAAATGAGCTGTGTGATTTTTATTGAGCATCTTGGAAAATATGACACAGTTCCTTCATTATGGATCCTTCATTTTGTTTGTTTGTTTGTTTGTTTGTTTTTTGTCTGAAAAGTGCTCTCTTATGTAATATGTTGCTTTCTTTACTGCCATGCAAACATTTCAAATTCAAATCATATTTTGGAAAAGTAATGTTTGGAAATCTGAGACATTTTTGGAACTGACTCCATAATGCAGAAAAAAAAATGCACACACATTGCATATAGTAATGTCACATGACCTCAACATAACTACACGTTACTAAGTGTCCAAAGAGTTTGTTAGAGAACATTCCTTCATGAAGCATCATAAAGACCAAGCAGCTATCAGACTAAGTCCATGACAAAGTCATGGAAAAGTTTTAATCAGGGTTTGGATATAAAGTTATCCCCAGCTTTGAAAATCTCACTGAGCACCATTAAATCCATTATTTAAAAAATGATAGCTTTTGGAGGCCATCAAGCAAAGGTCAGTGACTAGCTAAGGAGATTATTAGATTAAAAAAAAGCAATCCAGAGGCTAAGAGTAATGCTCAGTGTGATGCTCCCACCACCATGCTTCACTGTGATAATGGTGTTCTCTGGATGATTTTTTTGCACAATGTCTTTTGGCAAATGGGACGTCATATGGCTTGCCACTCTTCCATAAAGGCTGGCTTTGTTTAGTGTCTGGACTGATGTTATCCTGTGAACTGCTTCTCCCTTTTGAGCTGTGGATCTCTCGAGCTCCTTCAGAAATGCCTTTGACCTCTTGGTTTCAGGAGTTATGTCAGTGAGAAACTGAAACCGAGAGTGTAGAAGTCAGCTGAGGAAGGTGATCAGAGTAACATCTCCTTAGTATCCATTAATATTAAAAACATCTGTAGAAAAAATATTTTAGATAAAACCCCAATGGGTATTGCAGATCTGTGGGGAAACAGTGACACGTTTTGGTAAAATGCCTTTGTGAATTCAATGTAAATTATTCTCTGTATTACTTACCCGTTCTGAGACAGGACCATGTTTTGTGCATGGATACTCCAAAATGCAACAGAACTCAAATTCCTGCATTCTGTAAAGCTCCAGTGCTGTAAACCTGGATGAAAATACATAAGAACAGCTTCAGTAAGGTGTGCTGTCATGTTTGCCTCATCTGAAGACCTGTACTGGTATTGTTCTGGGTTCTTGGTTCTGGCCTGCATAGTTCAAGGTTTCCCTCAACATACCTCATTAAGTACTTAATAATTAGCTAATTGGTTGCATTGAGCTTGTCTGTAGTAGGTAGTCTTCAAAATATGCTCGAGAGGGGGTTCCAGAGGAGTGGAGTTAAGAACTTTGGGTTTAATATAGTGTAATGAGTGCATTTAACATACTACCAGAATAAGTAAGTTCAGATTCTTTTGGTTTATTCTTCTTTTTTTCAGAAAAGTGCTAATCACACCTATGCTACAGATGGAGTGGATAGAGATTAGGTAGAAACATGCTGAAATATTCCTTTTACCATGTTCACAAACCCTTGGTTTGTGCCTCCAGGTCGTGACCCACAGGACTTCCAGCATGTCCAGTCTGAATTCTCAGGAGTCGTCCAATGACATTAGTAAATTGACTGACAGGCAGCAAGCAGAGTACCGCAATGCCTACCAGGAATACATCTCTCACATGGCCCAGCTGGAGGCTGGCGGCTCTGGAGCTGAGAGAGCAGACGACAAGGCCAAGGACGTTGAACAGGAAGGCCGCAAACCCTTCAAGAGAAACTCTAAAGCCGGCGAGAGTGTGATGGACTACGCAACCACCCAGGATTCTGGTCTTCTCCATCCAATCACGGAAGAAGACGAGAAACCAGAGCATAAACCTCCTGTGAGCCGCACCAAGGGCCCGGGGCCACGCTACCACAGCGTACCTAACGACGAGGATGAGGAGGAGTGTGTGCCAGAGGAGACTGATGCCACACCCCTGCTCTGGGAAGAGCAGCAAGAGGGGGTGCAGGCAAAGAGCTTCGTCTCTGCCGGGATGGACAAAAAAGAGTCGTCTGACTCAGGCATGAGGTCCAGCGGCAGCTCCTCTAATCATTCACTACAGGACGAGGAGAGCGAGGAGGCTCAGGAAGAGGATGAGAAGTCAAAAGAGGAAGACCTCGTGACCACAATACGCATGTCCATCTGCTCAGAAGCTCCGTCTGAGGCCAGCAGCCCTGAAGAGAACTGGGCCGCCTCACACACACACACGCAGGCCGTCACCAACCTGAACGAGGCAGCCAGCAACAACTCGCCCCTCATCAACAACAATAACGGAGACGACGAGCACAGCCTCATTATCTCTCCAGGATCAAGCACCGGAACCAGAGGTATTCTCAACCACAACCTTCTCACAGTGCGAATGAAGAAGAGCACGAATGCCACGCAGGACGAGGGCAACGAGGAACGAGAGAGTGTGCTATAAAGAGCAAGACGCCGATTTTTTTTTTTTTTTTTTTTTTTTTTTTTTTTAAACGAACTGAAGGCAGTATGGTACAAAGAAAGCTTGTCCTGCTATACTCAGTTCACGATAAATGCGCAGTTGCTCGGAGTGGAGGCGATGAGTAAATAATTCTATTTAATGAAAGATTTTCAGGTAATCACAGCCATCTGTGGTTGGTAGGGTGCTAGAAAACAATGCAATCAAATAATGTAGTATTGTAACTGGTGTAGGCCAAATTGCAGCTAGGATCATAATCTATTATGTGTGGAATTAGCCTGTGTGATTATGCATTTTCTCACTGACAATGTAATAGTATGATAGTTAGTGAACTGTTACACTAGTGAAGAGAAAAATGTTTGTTTTACGTGTAAAGCAACCTCAGATTTGATCATTCAGTGCACTGAAGGTAAACGTTTAATGTTTTTTTTAAATTTAAGAATCTGTTGTGAAGCTGTTTGTGCGTATTAGTGTTAGCTAGTGAATAAAAAAAGACTTCTAAGCAAACCTTGTGTGCTGCATAAGTGTGATGAGTAGACATTTCCTGAAAATGCAAGACCATGTTTCAGGAAGTAATAAACACTGCATTTCAAACATTTCCAGTGTTCTTGGGCTTTCATGCTATTCTAGTGCACATAGCATTGTGTGTGTGTGTGTGCGCGCACACTTGTCTACAAAAACCAAGAGCATATTAGTATGCTCATAATAACTAATATAAAAAACCTTTCGCACTATTAAATCTTTTTAGGGAAGGGTTGACACTCATTCCTGACTAATTGTGTGATCTCTTAATAATGTGATCACTCTCTCTTAATAATCAAACTGGCTAAACAGTAAACAATGTCATCTCTTCTGCATTGTCCAGTCTTCTGTGCATCTTTCTACTAGCCTTTCCTGTCCTCTATAATTGTGCAACATTTTAATTATTATTATTATTATTATTATTATTATTATTCATGCATGAGCCTAAACTGTGTGTGTTGTATTTTAAACCCTAGTGCAGTAGCCTATCTGGATACAACTTGTGTTGTACCACCAAAACACAAAGAAATAAAAATATTCTCCTAGCCTACGTGTTGATGTATTTAATTACAGATCATCTAATTTGGAGCACAGATTTTATTCATTGCAGGAGCAGGTATTTTAATAGAGCAGGGCGCTGAACGTGCGTGAGGTCGACTCCAGTTGCATATTCTCCTCTTGGTACAGGGGGTACGTGTGATGGTGAGGGATTTGCCAGTAGGTGGCGCACTCTTCTCAAGTTCACCCGCTCTCTAGCATATATTTCTTACAGGTGTACACACAGAGAGTCAGTGAGCACTGGTTTGAGTAATCCTCCCCTTATAATGCCACCCATGTACCCAGACTGGTCAAGCGTGAGCGCGCTGGAGTAGGCCTGCTGACGAGCACGAGCGCCATTTCACATCCTCTAGGCTCCTTTTATTTAAAAAAAAAAAAAAGTGTGTCAGAATCTGGTATCTGGTATATTGAGCCTAAAAAATATTACATTACACATTAATAACCAACAGCAGCAGTTTGGGATTTTATGAGACACTTGCAGCATTAGTGCTTCTCTTTCTTAAGCTTCTGAAATTCAAGCAAGTTAAAGGCAGGGTTAGCCTTTTACTGCACCGTGCGCCTGATGGAGCACCAAGAGCAGCAGTCAGTCAGGACAGGCTTAAAGACAGAACGAACACAAGAGCCGCATGAGGCCAATACGGAGGCCACCATAGACACAGCCATTTAACCCATCGTACTGTTTAGTAGTCATAGACACTCAGTACTTCTATACTGAATAAGCCGAGTTAATGCTGGGCCCCTACCGGTGAACTAACTTTGACATATTAGACTATTTAATGTGTTAGCAGATCCAGATACCTAGTCAACAGGGGGAGAAATTTCCATTTGTCAAAAATAAGAAAAAGAAAAAAGAAAAGAAACGAAACCACTGGATGATAAACAACAAGAGATGGCCAAGACACACACTGTTAAAATAACAAATAAAAATAAAATATAAAATTCACTCTTGGAATAAAAAAAAAATAAATAGAAGGTACCAAAGTGGACATTTCCTTGTCGCTCATGTCAGGTGGTACCCTTAAGCAAACATCTTTAATAGCATTTTTCCCCATTCAAAAGGTGTTTATGGTATACTGTATATTTAAGACCTAGAAATTATGAGCATATTGTTTGAAAGCTAGATTACACTAATTATATATCCATCTACCTACCTGAGAGACGTGTGCATACATACACACAGAATATAAGCAACAAGGCAGTGTAGCTCCTACACAAGTGTAGTTACACAGTGTTCACTGACCCGATCTAATGAAGCAGTGGTGGACACATCAGTGGGTTCCCCCCAATGCTGGCGATTAAAACAAGTCCTTGTGCAATTTCTCAGACCTTTGAGGACTCTCGACACAGTGGCCACACTAAATATACACTACAGCGCTAACAGCTGTCCAGCACCTGCCTGTCACCTACACAGTGCTGCTTAAATACAGCAGGCCTATAGACTACAATAGACATGTCAGTTCAAATAAAGCATTTGATTTATTTTTTTATATATAAAAAGGTACGATTTACAATTACTTTTATAAAAAGTTTCAGCATAATTAAATACAGCATGACACTTTGCAGCCTGGTAGTCCAGCGTCTGCAACTATACAAGATACAACTCAGAGAGAGTTCACGAGCTTTCACGCGCATGTCAGATTGGCCGTCCAGTCCTTCACGTGCCCAAAGAATGACAGGGAGGGGGTGTTAAAACAAAAACAGACAAAACTTTGTACAAAGCACACCGGCTTCTATTCACACTGTCTTCACAAAAACCCAGCCGTGATCTCTCTTTTAAGAGAAGGCGACATTTTCTTTCTTCTTCCACTCCTGTTTTTCCTCTCCCGTTTTAGGGAATATAGTGCTTCATCGTCTTGAAGGAAAAACTAAACAAAACAAAACAAAAAAAAACAAAAACAAAACTAAACAAGTCTTTAGATAAATAGAATCAATGTCCGAACCAAGAAACACATCACATAACATTGTCCTTTAAGAAGCAAATGCCTCTTCATTTCAGGATGGGGGGGAAGAAGTGATCCAGGCGAGAAGAGGAATTGTGTGTGTGTGTGTGTGTGTGTGTGTGTGTGTGTGTGTGTGAGAGAGAGAGAGAGAGAGAGTGTTTGTGTGTGGGGGGGGAGAAAGGTCGGTTCCTGGGTCCTGTGTGTTCACGTCTTTAAGCAAACACCTGCAAGAGATTGAGAGAGAGAGGGGCACATTTAGCACACAGAGCAAACAGGCCGGAGATCCGGACAGCCTGCATGGCGCCAGAGAGGAAGCCGCGGCTCCAGCATTTAACCAAACACTCCGAGACAAGAGGAGAGGAGAGGAGAGGAGCGGAGAGAGGGAGCGAAACACTGCGGACCAGATGGAGCTGCTCTAGCCACGGCCAGAGGAAACACTCCTGCTGACTACTGATAGGACACAGGGTTGTCATTAAATCCGGATCCATCCTTATGTCCAGTGTGAGCGTCTCAATAGGCTACAACAAGCTGCGAGAGTCCAGTGAAGGACACGTACAGTTTGTGTATACCTTAAGCCTACAAGAATATACTTCCTGGGGCTCATTATATAGCACTTAGTAGTACGAACGTGCCATTACGGAGTCACGGTCTGAGAATCGATTAAAAAAAAAACAAAACAAAAAAAACCCCACCATAACAACAAAGAAACCTTAATGTTTCATCAGAATTTCAATATAAACCTACAGCCCAGTTGGATTCGTTGCGAATATTAGAGCAAAATATCGCAAATGTTTTTGACCTGAGCCAAAAAGTCCACGCCGACGAATAATCGATGTATCCGGACTCTACTTACAGCAAATATGTCCATCTGACGCATGGACACACATGCGTAGCCTAAAGATCAGATCAGATCAGATCGCCTTTATTAGTCCCACAGGTGGGAAATTTGCATATTACAGCAGCAAAGGTAACATGACTGTGCACAAAAGACAACCAGAGTCTAAAGAACCAATTACTACTACTGTACGACACAAATTAAAATAACATAACGAGAAACAAAATGTCCAATATGTATAAGAAAATATATAAGAAGAACTATACACAAGAGGATGATTGGACATGTCTGGATGCCCAGTATCAGTAAAAACGCATATTAGCAGGAATATTGGATAATTATTATTATTATTTTTACTATTATTATATAGGTACATTACGACAGGCTCCTGTTTAGATGTTTAGGGCATTTCCAGGTAGTGAGCAGTGAGGTGTCTGACTGACTGTCTGACTTGGAGGACTTTTTGGACATGTCTCTGGTGACGAGCCATCATAAACATTATCACATTTGCACTTGCAACACTTTCCCTTGGATTACCATCTCTGGTCATCATGTCTCAGCCCTGTGAGCTCCTACCACATGGCTAAAGGAGGTGGTGTTTACCTGCTTAACGGTAAAGTGGCCGACTGTCCTCTGTGATCAAGTCTGACTGAAACTCCGGTGTCTACATGGAGGAGAGACACGACACACAGTTAGGCTCCTATTCAGGTTCACGGGCTGTTCACATTAAAAATACACACACACACACACACACACACACACACACACACACACACTCACACAACATATAAATACAGAAACATGAACAACCCTACAGCCTGGAATAATAGGTGTACATGGGGGTGGGGGGACTAGTCAAGAGTTCAGCAGGCTGCTCGAGGTGCGAGGTTTGTCATGTGGACACTGAGACACGGCGCGCGCGCTCGCGAGCGTGCACGTGCCCAGGTTTGTACCTGTAAGGAGAGGATCCGGATGTCTGTGTTGATGGTGGTGAGCGGTGTCCTGGACGAGCCCTGGCCGGGTCGGGGAGGATGATGATGCAGGGTGCTGATCGCGGCATGGGAGTCGAGGGCGATCTGCAGATCCAGGATGTAATCGATGACATGCTGCAGGATCTCCATTTTGCTCACGTGCTTGTTCTGCGGGATACTCGGCACCAGCTCCTTCAGCTTGGAGTAGCAGTCGTTCATGTTGTACAGCAGGCTGAGGGGGTCGTCCGCCGGGCTCTTACTGCTGCTGCTGCTGCTCCGAGACACTCCGAGGCTCTGCTCCGTCACGCTCGCGCCGCTTTTCCGGAAAGACCTCACTGGACTTATAGCTTTCATGCTGAAGTTTGTGTTTGTTTGGTTGCGTTTCTGTCTGTCTGTGTGTGTGTGTGTTTACCAAATACCTTCTCGACGATGATACTTAGATATACATATACGTGTATGTGCGTGTGTATATATATATATATTTCGAGTACTACTGTGGGTTGTTAGAGGTGCTCCTCGCGGCGGTGTGAAAGCAAACGCACTGGATTAACAAACTGTCAGCGCGGAATATATACCCAGCTGGGGGGGGTTTGACGCGGCGCGACGGACTTCACGGATTGGTCTGTTGCTTTACGTCAATCATCGTGCTCGCGCCTCGCCATTGGCCCGTGAAGGGAGCGCGCAAGTCCCGCCCCTCTTTTCCTTGTTGTGTGTTGTTTTTTTTTTGTAACCAGTGAGCGCGCGCGCGACGTGCTGCTGACTACCTTCAGCTTTCCGAGCTAATTCCGCAACTCCGTGTACCTGTTTCTGATCAAGAGCACTGCTCCCTCCGGACAAGAAACTACTCTCAATGTCGACGTGTCGGGGTTTTGGGTTTGTTTTTTGTTTTTTTTTAAATTCGCAAAACTCCAAGAGAGCAGCACGAAGAGCAGCCCCACACTGAAACAGGAGCCGAACACTTCCAGTGTAAATATTGACGCTTACCTGGATGTACAGGCTGCATCTAAACCCCGTCTAAACCCTGTGTGTAATGACTGCTGATGAATGGATCAAATGGGACACAGTCCCAGGATGTTGCTTGCTAGCTAGTTGCTTGTTAGTATAAGCTGCAATATTATAAAAGATGTTTATGCGTAGTTAGCTGTTCTTGGTGATATTTGTGAGTGCACACACACACACACACACACACACGCACACACACATATATATATGAGTGATATCCTAAGTCAGGTGATCCACCCCAGACTGCCCAACAGATTCATGTCTTTTATTTCTACTCCTGATCTGATCTTTACACTTGTGTAGTTTGCAGTGTGCCTGTTTAACACACTGCAGGTCAGGAACACTGTTAGTGCTGTTAGTGAGGCCCGTGTGTCTCTCATCCCCCTCCCAATCTGGTCATCAGCATTATTTTAAGGAATGCAATGCGCGTAAATATATATATATAATGTTTTTTCTTTCTTTCTTTCTTTCTTTCTTTCTTGTTTTTTTTTTTTTAAAACAGATTTCGAATTGAGGTGAAATTCAGGCATACTGACATGCTGCGGGATGTACTCAAATCTGTGTTACCAGATTATTAAATCATACAGACTGATACATTGTTAAAGGTGCAACTAAGCATGAAGACTGAGCTGATATGTAGTGTAAGAGCGGCTGGAGCTGAAAAAGAAAATGTGTGTGTGTGTGTGTGTGTGTGTGTGTGTCACACAATCTGCCTAGCAAAAGGCCTAGTGTTGAATTAAATTACAACAATGTAAACGTTAATACAGCATTGTGTGTGTGTGTGTGTGTGTGTGTGTGTGTGTGTGTGTGTGTGTTTAGATACATAATAAATCTTCAGAGAAGCATATAGGTTATGTTTTGTCCCAACAGCAATCAGGGAGTGATGTGTGGGACATATAAGGTCGGGTGCCCAGCAGCTGACCCCCATCTGACCACCGAGACGCTTGTAGAAATGTGCAGGAATGCGGTGCGATGCTTATGTGCTGGAATGCACTGAATTTTCATGCACTCTCATTTCCAAATCTGCACAACAGTAATTGCATGTACTCTGGTCTGCCCGTGTAACTCTATGGATCCTGCAAGGCTGTACTTATTGCACTCTTATCTTTTTGTTTAAAGTCGGATTTGGTTTTGCGCGTCACTAAACGCTCCCGGCGCAACATTTGCCATCCCAGGGCGACACACACACACACACACACACACACACACACACACACACACACACACACACACACACACTCTCTCTCTCTTGGGAGTATTATCTCTCATGATGAGATCTGGGACTCTTAAGATCCTGTGCACATCTGCTGAGATCGGTGTGGACTATTATTATTATTATTATTATTATTATTATTATTATTATGACCGCTCCCCGCCCCGCCTTTTCCCTTTTTGTTCTCACAGCTGTGTACATTTCGCACGGCGCCCGGACTGATTCCTGACAGGTGATGAATTGGCACGCGGTTAGACAGAGTCAGATCAGCTCCGTGCACTGTAGGGTGGAGAGAGGAGAAGCGAGCTCGTGCTCTCGCAGACTCTCTGGCGCCAGGCGCGTGACGTCACCCATTGAGCGCGGCCCCGCGGCCCGTGTCTCGCGGCGCCGCTCGGGCGGCTGCTATGGATACAAGGGGGCCGCGGGTTCGCGCGCGCAGAGTGCTGAGAGATCCGAGCCGATCCCGACACCTCGCTCCGGGGCCCGCACACCTGCAGCCATTTGCATTTCTTGGGTTACGTTAAACCCGGAGAACTCGTCATCCACCCCGAGTTGTGCAAGAAAAGAAAAGAAAAGAAAGGGAAAGAAAAAAAGAAAGTGTTGCATTTAAACGAAACCAGGTGATTCCTCCTAAGCATGCACTCCAAGTGCCCCACACTCCCCTGCATGTAGCTGCCTTTGACGTAGTGCTAATGTGCGTAATTACGCATGCAAATCACGACTTGTGTGTCCGTTTCCTTCTTGCTTTCCAAACATTTAAACATGCATTAAAAAAAAAAAAAAACAACAAGTAGCCAGGCACTTAAACACGTCCTGTGTTCATCATATATTCCACTAAACTCAAAGCCTCGATTGTGTCCCCTGTCGATCAGCAGATCTGCATGGTTTTAAAGGTATATTTAACACGGGTGCACATTTATGTTTCCATTCCGCAGCCTGTGTGGATCTTTTCAGACGTGCCGAAAATATATTAAAAAAAAAATAATAAAAACACTACAAAGTTGCCAGAAAGTTGAGATGTTTTCCGCGGGCCGGCGTCTGAGTGTCTGTCCCGCCCACCGCGCTGCTGTCCCACTTCAGTGCAGCTGCGCGCGCGCGCTCTGTGTCCTCCACCTCCTCCAGCTCCCGTGCTGCAGACCCGTCCTGAGAGGACGTGGGAATTCCCTCACAACTAACAGCACTCAGTTTCCAACCCTCTCCCTCTCTCTGTAAGTCATCTTCCACCCACATCACTCCTGTCCGTCCACGCTGCAGTCCATCACCCGGTTAAACAAACGACACAAACACAAATGTACGACTGTTTTTGTCTTTAAACAAAACCAGCGCTGCACGAGACGCCCATTACACAGTGTCATCCTGCCCGCGCGGGAACCCCGTGCCTCTTTTACCTCACAACACTCAATAACTAACTGGTTCATCGGTAACCTCAAGTTCTGTCAAACAAAGTGACCTTCTCCAGCACTGCAGTCTAATCCAGACCGTTTTAAGAGACTTTCGCGTCCAAATCCGAGTCATCCGTTTCTGAAGCGCTCCACTGTGCCCTGAGACCTCTCTCTCTCTCTCTCTCTCTCTGTCTCTCGCTCTTTCTCTGGCACATACACACGCGCGCGCGCACACACACACGCTCCAGGCGCGTGCACCACTACACATGTTAAAAGCACGGCGCGCGACTCTTGTGGTTAGCTCGAGCCGTCGGGGGCGTGGCCTCACCCATTGTTGTTTTGTTTTGTGCCCCTGAGAGGAAGTGCCCAATTTCATTGTTTCGATCAGAGGTTTTCAAGCGTACAAAAGTCAGGGGCCAGTGGAACAGGAAAAGAAATCTTCCGTGTGATACGTCCATATGGGTTTCCAGTCTAATTAGGATCGCAACAAATCCAAACTTAGCCCAAAATTGTAATTGGGCAACAGAGCGTACAACCCCGAATTCCAGAAAAGTTGGGACGTTCTTTAAAGTTGAATAAAATGAAAACTGAACGACTTGATAAATGACATGAGCCGATATTTTATTCACAGATATATTATTCATTATATTCATAGATAACATAACAAATGTTCAAACTGGGTAATTGTACACCTTTATCTACTAAATGAGCACATTTCAAATCTGATGCCTGCTGCAGGTCCCAAAAAAGTCGAGACGGGGCAACAAATGGCTGAAAAAGCAAGAAAGTTTAAAAAGATTCAGCTGGGAGAACATCTAGTGACTAATTAAGTGAACTGATATCAGGTGTGTAACATGATTAGCTATAAAAGGGATGTCTTAGAGAGGCAGAGTCTCTCAGAAGGAAAGATGGG
>JAQMCW010000005.1:15282381-15296606 GCA_030068335.1 Chrysichthys cranchii
TATTATTATTATTATTATTATTATTATTATTATTATTATTGTTGTTGTTGTTGTTGTTGTTGTTGTTATTATTATTAGGGGACACGGTGGTATAGTGGTTAGCACTGACACTTCACAGCAATGAGGTCTGGGTTCGACTGGAGCCTTTCTGTGTGCAGTTCTCTTGTTCTGTCGCATAGGTTTTATCAGGTATTCCGGTATCCTCCAACAGTCCAAAGACGACATGCACAGAGGGGATTAGGTTAATTGGTTACTCTAAATTGGCCGTAGGTGTGAATGTGAGTGTGAATGGTTGTCTGTCTCTGAGTGTCGCCCTGCAGTGGATTGGCGACCTGCCCAGGGTGTACCCAGTCTCTCGCCCGAAGTCAGCTGGGATTGACTCCAGCTTCCCCCTGTGATCATGGAAAATGGATGAATGAATGAATATTATAATTATTAATTTTTTTCAACTACTGCAATAATGTGTAACATAGACTTAAATCAAAAGGGAAGTGTGCAGTTTTAAATGACAAATCAGATGTACATGTTCTCTTTCAGCTAATGCACTGTAGCTCACAAAGGTAACAAGTAAGATTATAAGCACCATTTCGTGCCAACTGCAAATATTTAATCACAATTGCCGAAGCACTTTATATCGTTCAGGGTTGCACTGGATCTGGTGCCTATTCTGGGAAACTGGGCACAAGGCAAAATAAGATGTGAGTCCATCATAGTAAATAATTTCATAAAATAGAAGACATCTCACCAGTTAAAATTTTATGTACAGTTTATAAAGTAGGGTAGCATAGTTTTGCAATGGTTAACAGTGTTGCCTCCCAGGAAGAAGGTTTTGGGTTCAAATCTGTCCACCGTCTGAGGCCTTTTTGTGTGGGTTTATATGTTCTCCCCGTGCCTGTGTGGGTTTCCTCTGGGTGCTCTGGTTTCCTCATACAGTCCAAAGACATGCAGAGTAGGTTATCCAGCTAGGCTAAATTGACCATAGGTGTGAATGGTTGTTTGTCTCTGTGTTAGTCCTGCAACAGACTGCCGACTTGTCCAGGGTGTACCCCACGTCTCACCAGAAGTGAGCTGGGATTGGCTCCAGTTTCCCCGTGACCATGATGAATAAGCAGTATAGTCAATGGATGGATGGATAGATGGGTATAAAAAGTCATTTATAATATAAAACCATGCCATTCCATGATTCAAAGGGCTTCCACTGCAGATTTCAATTTGTACTTTGGTTCAGGTAGATAGTTAGCAGCAATCCATAAAGTTACACATTCTTTATTTTCAAGATAACTTAACAGCTGGTTTGAGGCTAATGGGTTATACTTTTGGCATAACAATAACTGGTGGTCACAAAACATTATTTCCTTTTAGCTATGCTTACCTCGTTAATTCGGAGCTAAACTAAACAAGACAAGCATGTCTAAGCTGACTACATTTGAGGTAAATGTGACCCGTGCTGGCATAATGAGTTGGAATGAGGAAATTTTCAAAACTGAGTTATTGTTATTTCCACATTGTCTGTCTAAAGAGCTTCAAAATGAGGCACGGTTTGGTGAAATCGGACAAAAAATGACCGAGTTACATCCAACTGAAGTCGACCACGTCTAATGGGGTTTGGAAATTTGCTTTCTATTGGTTCATAAAAGCGTCATCGGGAATCCCATGTGTATTATCAGGAAGTAGAGGAGCTACGCTTCACAACGATACCAAACATAGGTAGGGGGATTCCCCCGTCTCGCCACAAGCGAGCGGTGAAAAACACACACGGATTTTTCATGGAATATTACGACAAAGGACTAATTAATGAAGATATATACGAATGAACATTATGAACAAAACATTAAAATAAAAGTCGTTTGGGATGTTTTCTCGCTGTTTTATCACTGAGATCAATAAATGACGGTTTTATGGACTCATTTTGGAGAAAACCTCATTTTGACCGAAACCATGTTTTGCCTCTTAGCTCATAATGAGCCTGTGCGCATTCCGACTCATTTTGCCAGCACCGGTCACAAATTTAAAAACCTGGAAATTATGGTAAGCAGAACAGCTTTCATGTCCTTCGTTAAAGTTCTTACTACTTTGGCTTCTCTCGGCAGGTGGCCAAGTTTCGTCCAAATTTTTTTTTTTGTAAAACTTTCCATGGAAACATTCCTACGTTGAAAGACCTTAAACAAGGTTCACACAAGGTACTTTTCCGGCTAAATACATTTGCAAAATGATCCAAGGATCATAAAAAAAGTACTTTAGAAAACCGTGGCTTTTTGAGAACAGATACATTTTTAATCTGGAGCTTGCTGCCTGTGATCTAAACAGTTTCCACGCAGGCGGTCTCTGGCTTCTGGGATAAACCAGACTCTTTTCTCTGCGCTTCCCCTTTTCTGCATTGGGGTTGAAAGTCTTTTAGTTCACCAGCACCACTGTGAAATAACAAAGTGTTTATGGGAGAGGAGCCAGCGGGTTAGATAAGAACAGCTCTCTTCTGCAGCTTTACAAGGCCTTTGCTGCCCCACTGGTTCTGCAGTAAAAGGGAGGTGGAGAGGGCAGCGTAGGGGTGAAGCTTCTCCCTCCAAACTGTGATGAGCTTCAGCCTGCAGGGAGCTTCAACCTTAGCAGTGCTGTTTCTTTAAATCCACACAAGCAGACTGGGCTTGTCAGGAAGATCAGGTGGAAGTTCAGAGTTTCAGAGACTTCGCTCCCTGCATTCTGATCCTGACACCAAATGCATTTTTGTATTTGCATTTAGGAATTCATTAGAAATTCAAGATATTCGAAATTTCCAAACAGGAAGCATGTTAGCGTGAATGCGATATAATGCAGAAGGGATCCTTGGTGATATTCTTTGATTGGCATCAAGAAGAGGCTAGGTCTAGCATCCCAGGAACAACATTGAATATCAAGTGTTTGGCTCGCTTCATACAGCGGGTTTCTTATAAATAAAACATTTATAAATTCACTGAGCTTTTTGACGGCAGCTGAAGGCAAGTTTGATCTGCAGCACACTCTCTTTCGTCCTTCACTTATTGAACTGATAGTCCACGCGCCCGTGTGCGTGTTGTGTGTGGATGAGAGATGAAAGAGGAAGAGAGAGAGGGAAGCATTCTGTCTTGCTCTTTCTCGCTATCATGATTCTCATGCTCATGTTCCTAGAACATCCAGGACGAGCACTGCTGCTCTTTTTTTATCCACAGGTTTTTCCAGTTCGTGACCACATGACACAGGCAACTCATTATAGTTCAATACAACCATTTCCATACAGCACGGCATAATTCTTCCGCAGGTCCTATCACTAGACTAGTAAAACAGCCTTTCGCTCACCTCATGCCTCTACATTTCCCAACAGCTCCCCTACCTCGGGCACTTATCTAATTAGCCCTGGGAAAAGCTGAATTATTAATGTCACCTAAATCATTCAGAGCGCCTGGCCAATGTCTGCCACGTTTCTAAACACAGGAGCCAGCGGAAGCAGGTCGATAACGTCCCCACCTATTGTCCTTGCTCTCAGAGTCTTTTGTTCTTTGAAAGCTGTTTGTCCGAATCTTCGGTTACATACCACTCTTGAGTGACACAATAGTTTAAGTAGATCCCGTCATACGTCTCTTCAGATGTGGTGTTTGGGAAATGTCAGTAATATTAAGCTAATTTAATGACACGTCGTAGTGTTGGAGTGATTGACGTGTTTGTTTACTTTCCAAGGAGCTCGATTTAAATGAAATGATTCAATTGAAAGGACACAGTGCGCATTTCCACAAGCGATATGAAAGTCTGCGTAAGCAGCAAAACAACTGTTTAAATTCAGGTTAAGTCCTGTGAAGCTTACACAAGTGACCACCTTTGGCATCTCTTAAATCTCAGGTTAGAAGGAAAAACAAATGGTGCTTGCATATAACTACTCGGACTAATATTTTTTCGGCCAGAGGGTCCTCCAGAGCCTCCAGAGCCAGGTTTCTCTGTTACACTTGTGCTGAGTTCATTCCAGAGAGACACTCTATGGACATTTGTCTATTCATACTGCAAAAACGTTGTCTTCGAATTTAACAGGAAATGATCAGAGAGATGGAGTTATTTAGAAAATTCGCCCAAAAGGAATTT
Source organism: Chrysichthys cranchii (assembly GCA_030068335.1). Classification (NCBI taxonomy): domain Eukaryota; kingdom Metazoa; phylum Chordata; class Actinopteri; order Siluriformes; family Claroteidae; genus Chrysichthys; species Chrysichthys cranchii. The sequence continues at coordinate 15,286,465 of JAQMCW010000005.1, forward strand.
TCTCGTTTTTTGCCCCCCTAATATAAACAGCAACACAGTCAAAGAGAATAAACCTCTTTTTTTATATTTAAACTAAAATAAAAGGGTATAGCTATGTGAAATAAGCTATCTTGTATTTTTTCCCCTTGGTAATTCATTTAAGTTTAAAACGTCTTCCTTGAGAGAATCTTGAACTGAAAAATAAATAAATAAATAATAATGCAAACATACTATAGCTTCAACTTGTTTATGCAACTTTATACACTTTGACTTTGACACTCTGAACCTGCAAGTGTTCAGTATGTGTATATAGTTGCCTATTTTCTTTTGTGTCTGCTTACAACAGTATTTTGGTTTGTATTAAAGCTAGTAACCTGTCTGACTTCAATATAACAATATACAGTAAAGTGCATGAGTCTTAGGCACATGCAAAGAAATACTGTAAGGATAATTAAAAAAAGAAATGAAATTTTTCTAAGAAGGAAAAGAAAAACACTACAGCATGCAGTAAACAGTGCTAAACTTAAAAAAAAAAAAAGTCAATATTGGATGTAAAGACCCTTCGCATTTCTTTTCTTTTTAAACATTACTCTCAGGTATAATGTGCACAGTTGTATTAGGAAATGAGCTGTAAGTTTTATTGAACGTCTTGGAAAATCTCCCACAGTTCTTCCGGAGACTTTGACCATTGCATTTGTTTCTTTCTTTTTTCTTTTCTTTTTTTTTTGCAGCAAAATGCATGAGCCTTCATAATGTTTTCTGTCTGAAAACTGGGGTCTTATGTAATATGTTGCTTGACATGCAAATGTTTTTCACGTACAAATTATTTGTTGGAAAAGTAATATTTGGAAATCTTTGTGTCTTGACTCAGTAATGCGGAATTCCTAAAATAAATACCCATGACAAAACATGTGCAAAAAAAGGGTGACTAAGACATCTCCACAGTACCGCATGTCAGTGAAATAAAGGCTAATGCGTAATCATATCTTCAATCAGATCTTTATTTCAAAGGTAAAATATGATTATGATGATGAAGATATATATATATACATAGAGAGAGAGAGAGAGAGAGAGAGAGAGAGAGGTTGTCAGTACTTACGGCTCAATGCTGACAGGAGTAGCATAGGAGTGAGCGAGAGAGAGAGAGAGTTGAGTAAAATTATTCAGCTCGAAATAAAAATATGCATAATATGATGGTGCCAAAATTTATAACTGCAGATCTCAGATTCTTGAATTCACCTATCTGACATTCAGATTATAACAATTTCAAGTAAAAAAAAAATCACGGTAAAGGTCAGATTAAAAAGCAGTATACGTCATATAACTATAATTTATATTCACATTGTTTCAGGCCTCATATATTATATTTGGCTTTAAAAATATCCATGCTATGTAAAATTCATTCATTAATCTTCAGTAATTGCTTTATCCTGGTCAGGTTGACCGTGGATCTAGCCCAGGAATACTCTGCACGAGCACTCGAAAGCACATACACATTCACACAAAGGACATTTACTGACCTGTTTTTGGGAGGTGTGTAGAAAACCCACAGACACGACGAGAACATGCAAACGTCCATACAGACAGTAACCGGAGCTCAGGATGGAATCAGGGACCCTGGAGCAATGAGATGACAACGCTGCACCTCTGTGCCACTGTATGACAATTCTGACTGTAAAAATTTGGGTTGCGGTAACACAAGTTATAACAATTCAGGGAAAACACGCTTAGGTCACATAAAGATCACACAAGTCAAGATCAGGTTGGACATGAACATTCCTTGCAAATCAGAGCATGAAGACTTTGTATCATTGATGAATAAAAAATATTCTTCACGTCTCCTGACGACACTTTAAAACAACTGCTGTAACAGTGTCAGAAAGCCAGTGCTTTTCCTACACTTCCTTGTCATTAATGTCACCGTCTCTGACAGAATGCACGTTTTTTTTTTGCCACCTCGTAGGACACATTTATTATGGCACATAACTCCTCTGATGATAATCACATAGCAGGCCTGAACAATACATAGAAATACAGCTATAATTACAGTTCTGTCATGTACGCCGTGTACAAAGCCGGTTTAGACAGTCAGGTCTGGAGAGGTTGTGTTCCCACAGTGTCTGTGAAATTGTGTTATGGACAGGGGGTTAAATTACCTGCAATCCAAAAAGGTGAATTATTTGAAATGGATGTAGTGAATGCTGAGTGTTTCCTTCTGATATTTAACAATTTGTCCCCTTTTTTATAATATCTTTTGGCATTCATTAATTCATTGACTCGTCTTCAGTATCCACTTTATTAAGATCGGGATCCGGAGCCGATTATGGGAATATATACTCACTATCCACTTTATTAGGAACACCTATGCACCTGCTTCTTTCTGCAGTTAGCTAATCAGACAATCATGTGGCAGCTGCACAAAACATTAAATCATGCAGATAGAGGTCAAGAGCTTCAGTTAATGTTCAAATCAAACATGAGAATGAAGAAAAAGTTTGATTGGTGTCAAAGGTGGCTGGTTTGAGTATTTCAGAAAATACTAAACTGGAATTTTTACATACAACAGTCTGTAGAGTTTACACAGAATGGAGAGAAAAATTAAAAGTGCGCATCACGGCCACAGAGTCACCCAAAGAGAGCTGGAGACCGAAAAATGCCCAGGTGATTTTTTCCCCCACCACCGTTTGAGTTACCATATACCTCCTGGCATCATGGGTAAATACTCACTGAAACTGGACGGGAAACCTCATGATTTGCCCCTTACAGAAAGTACAGGCTTTTGGAAATATTCCCAACTTAATAAATATTCCCAACTTCAAAGTTACAGCTTATAGACATTAGGTCATTTATAGGTCATCTAATCACTGCATAATAATAATAATAATAATAATAATAATAATAATAATAATAATAATAATAATAAATGAATGAATGAATGAATGGAGCAAGTGAAGAAAACTGCAGCCTTCTCTTTTAAGCTTGTTAAGATAGCAACCCTCCACCAATTCATTTAAATTCTTGCAATTTTTGTTCAGTTAATGGTGATTCATGCTTAACAAAGTCAAATGTATTTAACAATGAAAGCAAACAGTGAGATTTCCTCACTTACAGCAAAGCATTCTGGGCTTCAGACTGAGAAAGACATATTGGGTCATGTTAGGCTGCAATCTATAGGAAGATAAAATAGTGTGGGGAAAACATTGAAGGTAAAAGAAAGAAAGAAAAAGAAAGAAAGAAAGAAAAAGAAAGAGTGAGAGCACTCTCTGAGGGGTTCATGGGCATCAGTATTGTGGGCTGCATTGCACAGAATTGTTTCTTGTATCAAGAAATGAAGCCCATTGTCCTCAGGCAAGATCCTGAATCACATTTATGAACCCTACAACAAAATTTTATCCCTCTGCAAAATTATTAGCAACACAAAATGATGGCTGAAGCAGGACCATGACATTTCTGTAAAGACCACAGATGCTCCTTTGCTCTCTCTCTCTCTCTCTCTCTCTCTCTTTCTAATCACCTCTGTCTGTGCCCGACCGGAATGATTTATGCTTCCACAATTACTGGATAATCCCCACTGTCATTACTGTTAGCATCTGCTCTGTCACAGTACTAAGGGCTTTTGGCTGCAGCCTCACTTAGTTGCTGCACGCGTAAAGCTGCACTCCACGCACATACCGCCTTTTAAATTTGGAGTTTGGGATTCAAACAAAAACGATTCTATTGTGGTATTGTAGTGGCGGTTTGTGAGTGTTAATATTCCACTTCAGAGTCATTACGTTAAGCGCGTTGAAGATAATGTGACGGAAAACCAACACGGCAAACACACTGGCAAATTGTTGCGAGAACGTCCATTAAAGGCTGTATGCTGTATATTTACAGAATATTGCTTTATGTTTTTAGGGTAATTGTGGAAGCATAACTCATAAACCCTGCTCTATTTGAAGCTTCCACTCTTGACAAATATGAAATTCCAAACAATAAAAATAAAGCAAAACTTGTTACGCGCAGAGCACTTTAGCAAGGATTTCAATTAAATGTCTCATGAAGGTCTTCTTTTCACCATCGCTCTGTGCTGACCTTCCTTTTTTTAATCCCAGTCTCTCTTAAATCTTTGCTATTCATTTTTTTTTAATAATGATGAATGTCCTCTTCTACAGCGCCATGTCTTGTCCCCTTTATCAAATGTAGTAAGCTGGCCTTGATATTCATATATTTTCAAATCATTCATTTCCCTTGAACAATTACACATTCCCAGTGACCTCAAAGCATGCAGGGTATTTTTGCGCCACTCTCTTCTCTTTTTTCTCCCTGGCGCTTTAATGGAATGGTTTATTGCTTTTTTTTCTGTCCCCGTCAGAGAATTTCTCGTACAGTCGGGTCGTTTGCTAGCACCATTGCGGATGTATAAACTTGTGCAGCGTGCTCTGTCATGACTGAACTCTGTAGGGCTTTAGATGACACCAATCCAAGAGCGAGTGATTGAGATGAATTACCTGTTTTTGTCGTCCATTTTGCAGGAACACATTGTGACCCTCCACTCCGGACCCACCTGAGGCCTTTGTTGGCAACGGGGCGAAGTGATGATTAAAGACAGGGGGGACACGCGGCAGAAATGTGGATTAATGGAATCCAAATGAAATTAATAGCTGCGATTTCCCAGCAGAAGAGCAAAAGCAAATGAAAATATGTCGAGGGACAGGGGGAGGCTTCCTGATTGTTTTGGTTACAAGGTGACAGGAAGAGAGTGAAATTATTTCTGGTATCTTGGACCGGGAAGATCTTATTGTGCTGCGCTGAGAGAAACGCCTGCATTCACTTTGATCAGAACTGGTGGTGGAAATCGTCGGAGAATCTTGCAGTCTCTCACTTTAATCACTGATTGTTACGAGTTTAATATTTGGCTCTAAAGTTTAACGCTTAACTAGATTACTTGCCAAACTGATGCATTTTTTTTTTTTTGTCCAGAAAATGGCCATGTCCCTCTGTGGTGCAAGTTGTTTTCCAATATTAAGAGAGTGCAGTAATATCCAGCTATAGAAAGGGCATACCATTTCTTTCTCCAATAAATGACTCATTCACTGGGTGCTGATCCGTGAGTAAATGTTTAGTCGATTCAGGTTAAGTATTAGCTTTTGAAGAGGAGCTCCTCTGCTCATGGGAAACAAGGTCCGTGCTGAAGCTCTGTGAGACCAAGAGTAGTTGCAATAAAATGCTTCACATAGAGCCTTCTCATAAATGCAGTGCGTGCATGCAGTAGGTACTGTGTTAATATTTTCATGTGCAGATAATGGCTTTTTAATTAATCGCATATCCAATAAGTGTTCTACGAACATTTGCAACCAGATATGAATACATTATTTGGAAGCAATAAATAATACATGATATACTGTATAGAGATTTTGAAGAAAGCTTGTTGGGAAGGTGCGTAGAAACCAAAGGTGTGAGTTAGAACTGGATTCCAGCAGGATTTGTATCATTTAAAGAGAGCAAATATAAAACACTTGCGGGACAAACATGAACCTTTACCTTTACGAATTGGATTAAAAAAAAAAAAAGCCCTGTGCACCCCTCAAGCTGGGATCACTTATAAACTTGAGTGATGTAACTGAGGTTGAGGAACTAAACCAGAATTCACACATCGTGCTTGGCGTTTCTACCTCTGGGTTTGATTCAAATGTAGTCTAAACACAGAGACCGGTAGAATTCATATTTAACTCATTAAAACCTTTCCAGTTTAAACTTTGCCACTTTTAAACACATACAGTATACAGATTTTTGGGACGTTAAAACAGGTACAGATGGGTAAAATGCCACGAGCAGTATATGCATGTAAGATAGCAGATGCACAACATTTATCATCTTTGCAACGCTTTGTCGTTGATACACTTGAGCAGGGATCTATTTGGGTTGCTGACACATCGCAGGCTGCAAGATGAAGACTCACTGGCCCCGGGCCTCAGGTGCTGCAGCTCTCCTCATTTAGCTTCTCGCTGTCGTGGGCTCCCCAACCAACCACTGCAAGCATATGAGGATTGCTCAGGGATGTGCAGACCCCAGAGGCTTGTATTGCCACTTGGGTTTGTGTGTTGTGTTGGTGTGGTCGCAACAAAGTCACACAGAGGAACTGCCCTTCTGCTTTTCGAAACGTTATAAAGCCTCCTAATTGTCTCTTCTCCTCGGACTTTCCTTATCGAACCCATTCCTGACTCTATAACCTAGCAAGACAGGTCCATATTGGGAGTACACGGCCAATGTAGACCAGAAGTTCAACAAATTTCAGTGTTGAGAGACAAGTGTCAGGGTGAAGGAGTGGCTCCATCTACGGCAATGTCTCCTTCACCGTGTTTCACTTTCCCTGTGAGTCAGGCAGCTCTCACTCCTTGCTCAGCTTAGCGTGAGAGCGAGAAACAACATGGATTCCAGCTTGCAGGTGTTGTCACCTCAGGGTATAGGCGACCATGACAAAGAGATCTGACAGGCTACATGTCTCACCTATTGTCAGGTGTCTCTTACACCGAGCCTTCTTCTGTTGGCAGCTTCCTCCTTGTGCCTTGTGACTAAAACTAACAAGAGCAACAGCTTTGTTCTTGGGTGAATGCAGAAAATAGCTCTGGAGAGCAACAAGAAAAACACGACAGGTTGCCTTCGCTAAACATTCGCCATACTCATATGTCAGCGAGGTTATCTTATGGTACAGTGTTTTATTTTATTTAACTATAAAAAAAAACAACGGTCTGCAATGCTGTCGTTCATGTTTCGTGAGACACAGCGGCATCCTGTCTTCAACGTGTGCCTCTATGATGCTGTTTAAAGAGCATGACAACATGCGCCTGCTGTATCTGCTGTCACCAATCACTCTGAATCCTTCTCCTTCCACGTTCTCGAAGGAGCGTGCGTCCCAGCTGTTCTCTGCACACTGCTGTTCCTAACGTTGCCGTTCGCCATTACGAGTGCATTAGCACTAATCAGAGTGGACTCCTCTTCTTCGCAAACAACCGGGCCCCCAAGACGCCATGACTCCATGACTCCCGCGGCAATCTCAGCCAGAAACAGCAACACCTGTGTCACCTGAGACTTCTGACCCTGTAGTCAGCTTTCCCCTCGGACTCCCTCCTCCCTTTTCTCTCGCTCTCTTCCTTTTGCTCTCACCATTGTTTAACGGTTTGTCACTGCTGCAGTACTCTGCAACCTGAGCCAGGGACAACAAAACACTTTTTGTGGGTCTTGGAGGGAGGGTGTAGAAATGAAGCCAGTGGGGGGAATGGAGACAGAGAGAGAGAGAGCGAGAGAGAGAAGCAGACCAAGCCTGGGAAGGTTTTTACCCCAGGTGATTGGTATACCATCACGGCTGTGACTTCACCCACTGCAGGTGTTGTTTTTATATAACTTCTCTCAGGGGGCCGGGGAGTTTGGTGTCAGAGATGACCTAGCTATTCAGCTTGGTCCAAGTTTTTTTTTTTTGTTTTTTTTTTAAATCAAGGGAACACCTTGTCACAGTCCAATGATGTTTATCCCGTGTATATTTTCCGTATATGAAATGTGATATACTCCTCAGTCTACTCCTGACACTGGACTTTCTATATAACCAATGAAAACACTTTCCTCTTAGACAATTAAGTCCGTTAGCGGATATCAAAGCGGCATAGCTCCCCTCCCTTCGTGTTATGAACACTAAAAATGAAACTGTTAATAAGAATAATTAGATTACACTTATTGTTAACATATATAACATATTGTTATTGATATTAACCCAAATGCATTGGCACAACTGATACTGGAAAATGGTGTGCTAAGCAATAAGCATGGTTTATTGCAGTAAGATGCTGCATCAATAAGATGTGACAAATTGTCTTGCTGGCAAACAGTGGCAGTTGTGCTACATGCGATACTCATTTTTCATTGTATTTTCCACAGTATTTAAGTTTTGTTTACTCATAGGGGTGTGATTTCTAGTTCTGCTGAAACTCGTGCATTTCCTAGTCTCAGTAGAGGTACATTAAAGATCCTGGTTTTGATTGAAAATGATAGTGCTTGTCTCTACAAAGAGAGACGGTTTAGTTAACCCTTTATAGGGTGCACAATTGAAATTCTTACTTGTAAATTCAAAATCTCAAGCTGAGAGTGTTACTGGGGGATATTATGACGTTATATTACAAATAACTTTTAGTTTTTATGTTGAAAATCAAGGTCAATAGAGTTACCATTTATGGCCAGTGTAGAGTGAAGTTTTCCCAAAAAAGTGTATTGATATAAAAAAATGATCAGAAAAACACATGAACATAAAGAAACATTTATTTAAGTAATAAGTAAGGAAGTAATGTATACTAGTGATCATCACACGTGAAATACACCACAACACAGCATAGCGTGACACAGTGAAATTACTTCTCTGCATTTAACCCATTCACCAAGTGAAGCAGGGGGCAGCTGAACAGCGCAGCGCCCGGGGAGCAGTGCTCGGGGACGGTACCTTGCTCAGGGTACCTCAGTGTACCTTGTGATATTTGGGATGGGAGAAATCCATGTGGTTCCTCACAGATAGGCATGGGGTGGCCATTACAGATGCTTGCTGAAGTTCCCCAATATGGTTGTTCACTATCAGAAGAAAACGGTGCATAAATAAAATGTCCATTTGGAATATAAAACCTGTACACTGATGACCTCACGATATTTTTAGTTTTTCCTTTTTATGGTGAACTATGCCTAAATTCTGTTGTTCTAGATTTATTTCGTATGATAACTGGGGTGTTTTGTTTTTTCTTGTGTTGGATTAGATACAGATTTTTCACTGGACATTGACCTTGAAAATAGAAGTTTGTGTGTGTGAAAACACATTTGGCTCTGAAGAGGCATTTTGGGGCTTTTTACTTAAAAGTGCAAAATACAGCACAGGGTATTAGTTTAATTTAGCACCTGCAGTATGACTAAGCCTGAAAGTCACTTTAGGAGCAGGGACTGCGTGTTCATATGAATACACAGGAAGAGCAGGTATTAAGTTTGTAGAAACCACCTTATACTGTACTATCGGAGGACAAATTAAGATGAAAATATTAATAAAGTTTAATAAAATGATGTCTTTGGATGTACATCTTGAGCATTATGTTTCTTTCTTCAGGAATGTGATAGAATATGAAGTTGGCTTCATGTTTGAGATTTAAAGCAAAATCTCTGTGTTATGTTATGAATATAGCAGATGCGTTCATGTCCGCACCTGTTTATTATGTGTTCGTATTCTATTTCTGATGTGTTTTTCTGCCTTAATGCATAATTACCCATATGTGTGGCAATTTTCAGTTTTACTGGCATTTGCCTTCTCGCTGAGATCCAAACTTCTTTCATTTATATATTGTTTTCTCTATCTACCTCACATGTGATGCAATTTACACATTTATTCTTTGTAAATCACCCACAACACACTCACTAACTGTACATGAAATGAATGAGATTGCACACAGAAATTAGCAAGTTTTCTTTTGGATCTTATTAAATTACAGCTCTGATGTGAAGAAGGAACAGTTTTGGTACGATCCCACACTTGCAAATTAGTAGCGATTTGCACGACTCACTGTGGATGAAAAGTGCAAAAGTTAAGTAGCAGTGTTTTCTTATGAAATAAATTCAAATCCAGCCATACCGAGCATATGCCATCTGAGAAGAAACTAGTGCAGTTTCAAAAATAATAGTTTTATTTGCATAATCGAATTGAATTCTTCAGCATATGAAGTAGCAGATATCTACAGTTAAATACAAAGTTAAATCCGTCTAACAGTTACTAGTTTACACGCAATGGTGCACTGAAAAACGATCCGAACCGAGAAGAATTTGAATGTGAGCTTGTCCTTATCAGTCACTAAAACACCACTTAAAAGGCATGTACAGGCAATGTTCGCTTGCTTTTTCAGTGTCAGCGTGATGGAAATATGTTCTCCTTTCAATCATTACCTTCTTATTCCTTTGCAATTAGGATGTGTAAATCGAGCAGGTGCTTCTGGCACCCGTTGGAACTCGTATTTGTCTTTCCCGAGGCCGCAAGATCTTCCCTCTTTCTCAACAAAACACCATAGGAGCTGAGAAACACACACACACGCGCACACACACACACACGCACACGCACACACACACACACACACACACACACACACACACACACACACACACACACACAC
>JAQMCW010000005.1:15321940-15334353 GCA_030068335.1 Chrysichthys cranchii
CCCCCCCCCCCCCCCCCCCCTCCCCACACACACACACACCTAAAAAACCCCAGATAAATATATTTATCTAAAAACCAAGTAAATAAACGGGCTCTCTTTTTAAATAGTATATTGCGTATTGAGAAAATAACGAGCGGGCCACAATCTCACGGCCTTTTACAAAAAAAACCCAAAAAACCCAACCCTTAAAACATCTTCATTTTTCAGTGTTGAACAATGCAGCTATTTTATTTACTCTCGCAAATGTCGCATACCAATTATAAATGAATCAAATCCAAATCATCAATGAATTTGGATCCCGATGAACGTTAAATTAACTGGGAAAGCAGATGCCCTTTGAGCTGGCACACTTTTGTTGCTTTTGGTGAAAAACAATGAATAATTCTCTTTATGCTACACATGTGGGCGTGATGGCAAGATGGCAAGAGTACTATCTGTTCTGCAGATCAAACAGCACGCCAGCTTTTTAATAATCACAGGGACTAACAAGGTAGTGGGCACACAATCTCTGGAATGTTTGTTTGTTTGTCTTGTTAGGTACTCCTCAACCACAAAGGTGTGTGTGTGTGTGTGTGTGTGTGTGTGTCTTGCAGCTGTGCCACATACAACGACTTACTTCTTGTACTCTTTCAACTGTTTCCTTTTACCCATCTTGTTAATGCGTCTGCTTTAATTGAACTAAATAGTTATGTTTGCGGCGTGACGTTCATGTGATGTCCATGCATCGCTATCTATGCATTTTCATGAATACACACCTGCGAAGAGGACTTTTATGATTCTCAATTAGAGTATGATGGAGCATTGCTTAAACACTAAAACATCTCATCCTTTCATGATTTGCCCTAAAACCTGTTTTCCCACTTGTTGTAATTACACCCACAATGCACCTCTCCATTACTTGCCTGATGGATACATACATGTGGAATAAAAGGTTCTCTACTACTGTATAACAATTCCTCGCCAATATTGTCCCAGACACAATTAAATAAGGTCGAATTTAGCAACTTTTAGAAACGGAAGAGAAATATGAGGCGAGCGCGTGGGCGCCCAACCTCACGAGGCTGCAACTGAACCTCAGACTCCCTCAACCCTCTGCACTGCAGCGATGCAAAAGCAACGCAGAGACACGCTGAGCCACGAAGGGTTATTATTACCAAACGTGCCAGGAGGCACAGTCACTCAATAAAAGAGTGATGCAGTGCATATGTTTACCGTGATTGGGTTTGGAAGAAGAATTCAATAAAGGAGATGAAGAAAGCCGGGTGAGAAGCATCAAGACGGACTGCTTGCCAGTGCATTCATATTAGGGAGTGTGGCGCTGGGAGGAGAAGTGATTACTGTCAGTAATTTCACAGGAAATGTTGCATCTTACTGACATTTTAGTAATAATTTCAGCAGCTGGGAACAATAAACAAAAGTACGATTGCACAATAATTGGCTCGCCGTGCAGGCTTCTGGATGCAAAAAGGGACCAAAAAAAAAAAAAAAAGCAATGCAATAACACACTGTAGCTCCCAGCCGCCATTTTTTAAAGCTTCATCACTTACAAGAAACAAAAGCAGATTCAGCATTTAACAAGCTCAGCTTGTGTGTTGGTAAAGGTATTTTTTGGCAGAGATTACTGACTGGGGGTCTGCAGGGAATAGAAGACATTGAGATAGATAGACAGCTAGGTTCTTTCTTTTCATATAAGAAAAGAGATAAATGCGCATGCGAAGAAACAGCTTTAAAGATTGCGAACCTATCTAAAGGAATATACATATTGGAAAAGATTTCCAGATATATGCTAGTTAAATAATGTTGCTGGATGACATCTGTAATGATTATATAATAAGCAATTGCTGTATAACTGAAGTATCAAACTTTGGTTTGATGACAGGGTACAGTACACATTGTTATCATATAAAAAAGATCCCTGGTTAGTACCTAGCTTCACACAATGACACCTGCCAAAAAATGTCTCTAATTGGCTACATCATTAAATTCAACGCTGCTTGGGAGCTTTGTACAGTGTGATGGCAAGTTTTTTCTTCAAAACTACAAGAACTTTCATAACACTCGACTGGGGCTGGATGAAGAGGAAAAGGTCGTGCCAGTGCTGGTGAAATGCTCCTGATGACATCCTAAAATTGAATAACCAGGCATCATTGGAAAACTGTGCACATCTAAATTGTAAGAAAAGACTTGTCCTGAAGAGTGTGTTGATGGTTCAGGACTCAAAGTGCCAACTGCAAGGTGTTGAGGTGCAAGGTGAATAAAACCTAAACATGGCACTAATTGAAACACTTGGAAATTCAAAAATTTTAAGCCTAGAGTGTTATTGGAGAATAGTACAAGACTTTATATGACAAGAATTTGTTTTTATGTCGCAAATCAAGATCAATAGAGTTATATGGCCAGTGTAGGGTAAATTGTATTTTTCCAAAAAGTGTATATGTTGAAAGACACATATGAATGTTAAGGAAAATTTATGTAGTATGGGAGAAATCCATGTGGCTCTATGAGCTCACCGAGAGGCATGGGCGGAGGCCATTATGGATGGTTCTTTGCCCAGTAAAGGGTTAATCATTAGATTATGGATCATTTGTGACCCGTGCTGGCATAATGAGTCGGAATGACGAAATTTTCAAAACTAAGTTATTGTTACTTCCACACTGTCCATCTAAAGACCTTCAAAATGAGGCATGGTTTGTTGAAATCGGACAAAAAATGAACGCCTAGCAACTAGCTACTTTCGTTTACGTCTAATGAGGTTTGGAAACTCGCTTTCCATTGGTTCATAAAAACATCATCGGGAATTCCATGTGTATTATCAGGAAGTAGAGGAGCTATGCTTCACAAGGACACCAAACATGGGTAGGGGGATTCCCCCGTCTCGCCGCGAGCACAAGGTGAAAAACACACACGGATTTATCATGGAATATTACGACAAAGGACTAATTAATGAAGGCATACGAATGAACATAGTGAACAAAACCTTAAAATAAAAGTATTTTGGGATGTTTTCTTGCTGTTTTATCATGGGGATCAATAAATGAGGGCTTTATGGACTCATTTTGGAGAAAATCTCATTTCGACCGAAACCATGTTTTGCCTCTTAGCTCATAATCAGCCTATGCGCGTTCCGACTCATTTTGCCAGCACGGCTCTACATATGCTTCAAGTAACTAAATCTCTTCCTAGCAGAATACGTAAGTTGTATGTTATGCTAACACATTATCTAGGGTTATTATGAGCTAGAAGAAAGTGCTTGGCTTTTCTGACTATGTAACACATTCACAAGCCATACTCTAATCCTACACAAACACCTTTAATGCCAGCTCATTTCTTTCACCTTTATTCTATGTGCTTGTTGTAGGTAGTGTGTCAGTTAGCTGAGCCTGATGAGTAGTAAGTTACGTGTTGGTAGGCTATAATAACTAATTTAAGCCATGCCAGTATCTGGTTTTGGTTTGGTTTCAGCAGAATACAACAGAAAACAGCATGTCCTGGAGTATGTCCATAAGAATGTCCATAGAGTATGCCCATGTCCATGAAACATGACAGATAATGGAATGATGAATATGATGAAATTTTTACCAACATGTCAGTTCAGCCAACCCCATATTACTTTGGACTATTTCTACTGGTCATTTAATAGAAGGTGAAATACATTACAGATACAAGTTTTGTTGTTTTACACTCCATCCATCCATTTTCTATGCTCCTTATCCATCATGGGGGAAGCTGGAGCCATTTCAGGCTGACATTAGGTGAGCGGTAGGGTACACCTTGGAGAGGTTATTTCACAGGCAAACACAGAGACAGACAACCATTCACACCTATGGGTAATTTAGAGGAGACAGTTGACCGAATCTGTTTTTGGATTGTGGGAAGAACCAGAGCACCCAGAGGAAACGGGGAGCACATGCATACGCCACATAGAAAAGTCAGCCAGGGGCTTGAATGTCCTTCTTCGAATCTTCTTGCTGGGAAGCGACAGTGCTAATTACTGCATCCTGTTTTACACGCCGTAAAAAAAAAAAAGAATTATAAAAAAAACCAATTAATTAATTAATAGTTGACATAATGGATTCAGATGGGACAAAAGGTCCTGAGGTCATCTGGTAAAAGTGACATTACTCCACCCCACAAAGTAAAGCTAGTCCAATCTAAATAGGGATCCAGTCCTGAAACCCGAATTAGGACCAGAATTTCTTCTTTCATGGACTGTAGTATAATTTTGAAATGTGAAATTGAACATAAATGTCTGTTTATCTCTGCAAACACATGGCGAATGTGTCTCCCATTGGTACACTGGGGACAGATGAATGTCAGTGAGAGCATCGGGGCATTGCCTGTATTTGTGACTTGAATATTTTTTGTCTGTAGTAGTTAGTGTGTCTCCGTATGAGATATGGCTGTGCGCCTATTAATGATTGGAGACCAGCAATACCGTGCTGGTGCATAAAAATCATTAGTCAGGAGATGGGAGATGTTCTTACCTACCACTGATAGAAGGCAACAACAATGTCCCTGCTCTAATAAACATACTTAGATTCCACACATGCTCATTAGACCAGTTATTACCCCAATGTTCTGTGTGTGTGTGTGTGTGTGTGTGTGTGTGTGTGTGTGTGCCTGCACATGACCTCCAAAATGCCAGAAAAGGAGACAAGATTTCAAAAACTCCCATTACTAACACACAGTATCTCTTTTCCACTTGTATATTAGTGCTGTGTTTTTATAAAGAGACTTTTGTAACTCACGGCGAGCTGTAAATGTCACTGGTTCGCCGTTTAAAACAAAAAAAATCTGAGAAATGACTCAATTCTCTCAGTTTAAAATCCCACTCAGCATTTGCTCACACTAGGCATGGAAACAGCTTTGCTTCGCTGTATACCTGCAGATCTGAAACGTGGGGCTAGGCTTTTTTTTTTCTTTTCTTTTTTTTTTTGTGTGTGTGTGTTTTTTGTTTAGAAGAAGAAACAGGTGATTTCCCTGACTGCAGAAGAATGCAAGTAAGTAAAAAGTGAAGGAAGTGGAAGAACTGAAAAAGCAGAAAGTTGTGCAGCACACTCCGGAAACCTGCTGTGCCAGATATAGCTGGTGAGAACAGTCTTCCGGGAGACTTTCTCTCCCGTTAGGGCTTTGAAGAGGGTTATCAAAAAGCTGCTCGAACTCACTTTCATCTTCTCTGGCCTTTGTCTCTGCTGCCCAGGTGTTTTCCCCCTGAGGTCTCTCTTTCTCTGTCTCATTGACTTTGTCATTTTGACACCCAAACCCCGGCCCCCAAACTGTTAAAAATGCTGAAGTCACAATAAGGTCTGTGCGTGTCTGCGAGGGTGTGTGTGTGTGTGTGTGTGTGTGTGTGTGTACTTTAAATACCCACATGGAGTGGAACTCTCTTGTTGATGGAAAGTTGCAATTTTTTTTTATTTTTTTTCCCTCATACTGTGCTGCTGGTCCCTTCACTGTGAGGAAAAGGGAATGAAAGAGAAACCTGCCTGTCTCTGGATTTGTTGGCATTTAAAACTAGCCACTGGTCATGTTACATCTTGAAGCCTTAATGAAGCCTTCAGCAAACACAAATGCCTGACACGACACAAGAGATAGACATTTCATAAATAAACCGTACCATGAATGCCTATCAGCAGGCCATCAGAGCTGACATTTGAGGCAGGATGGAAGTGTTATCATTGCCATATGTTGTGTAATGCAGCATGGAAAGTTTCTGTTTCAAGGTCACAGTATGGGTGAAGATCTGATGCGAGCACAATGTTGATCTATTCACTTTGCACTCATCATTTTTTAGCTCATATTTTACTATATCCAGAGTGATTTGCACTGTAACTTGCCTGAATTTGCAGGAAGGTTTAGACACAAGTGAAACGTTAAATAAAGCGTTCCTTTAGATACTTGGATCCTCTCATTCACTATGCGGTAAAGTTAAGTAAGGGTGGCATTTTCTGGACAAACTATGCCATACTCACTCCCAACTTATTGGGCCTTAGAACCAATTTGTTAGCGAAACTTGTTCCCCTGCACTCTCATGCAGACATCTAATCAGCCAATCATGACGCAGCAGAACAGCGTATGAAATCATGCAGGCCAAGCGCTTCAAGTAGTGCTCGCAACGTCAAAATATGACTCAGGGACTTTGACCCTTGTGACCACCAGACAGACTGGTTTGAGTATCAAAGAAAGTGGTAATCTCCTGGGACTTCCATGCAGAACGTTTTCTAGTGTTCGCACAGAATGGGGTCAAATAAAAAAAAGAAAAAAGTAACAGTTCTGTGGGTGAGTTCTGTCTCGTTAAGTGTTCACATCTGTAGGTGAGCGGAAAAGCATCTCAAAATGCACCATGTCACACACTGATGTGGATGGACTCTAGCAGCAGGAGACTGAAACTGGACAATTTGATCATTGGAAAAAGTAACTTTGTTAAGATATATTTTAGGCTTTTTGCTAAGTTAACTCTTGAGATATCTAGTGAGTGCAATGGCTGGCTATCGCACTTGTCTTGCAGCAAGATTCTTCCTATGAAATCTCGGATTAATCCTTACGAAGGAAATGACTGGCTAAACGTTTCACCAAATTAACAAATCAGAAGTCTTGGCGCTGTAAATAACCAGTGCAGTTGTATGAAAAGGGGTCATTGTCTTTTTTTTGACGGGTGGAGATGGCAACGATGAGCTGCTTTTCCATTTTGGCTTAGGAACCAAAGTTCTGCATGTTGTCCCTTTATGGGAAACATTTTGGGGAGCTTTGTGTTGGCGTCATCTGTCAGTATCCTTTCACTCCCATTGGTAGTTACATCAAACACGTTGCCTCAAAGTTGAGAATTGTTTGACTCTGTACCCGCCCACTTTGCATCACCAACGGGTATTTCTCCTGTCATCGCTACGAGTTGATAAATTTCATTGACATCGCATGGTCTCTTGTTGTCACGTTGCCTGACAGGCTTACAGGAATAAAACCTGATGCAGTCTGCTGTTGTAGTACAATTTTCTGAATGCCTAACGTCTGCTTTTCTGCTCACCACTGTTGTAACGAGTGGTTATTTGAGTTGCCATAGTCTTCCTGTCAGCTCTCACCATTCCCCTGTATCTCGCTCATTTACAAGATGATTCTGCTCACTAAATGCGTTCGGTTTAATCTCCAGACTGTTATGTGTGAAACTAAAACCAGCCTGTTTGGTACCAATACACATGCAATGGTAAAAATCACTAAGATCTGATGTCTGATAGGAACATTAAGTGATACTCTTTATGTGTATCCCCATGGTTTTATGTCCTGCTGCCATATGATTAGATGATTGATGTCAGGCTGCAAAGATGGAATGTGTGGAATGTTTCTTTATTTGTGACCCGTGCTGGAAAAATGAGTCAGAATGCATGTAGGCTAATTATGAGCTAAGAGGCAAAACATGGTTTCGGTTGACATAAGATTTTCTCCAAAATGAGTCCATAAAGCCGTCATTTATTGATCCCCATGATAAAACAGCAAGAAAACATCCCAAACTACTTTTATTTTAAGCTTTTGTTCATTATGTTCATTCGTATGTCTTCATTAATTAGTCCTTTGTCGTAATATTCCATGATAAATCTGTGTTTTTCACCGCGTGCTCGCGGCGAGACGGGGGAATCCCCTTACCCATGTTTGGTATCGTTGTGAAGCGTAGCTCCTCTACTTCCTGATAATACACATGGAAATCCTGATGATGCTTTAATGAACCAATGGAAAGCGAGTTTCCAAACCCCATTAGATGTGGCTGACTTCAGCTGGATGTAACATTTTCTGTCCGATTTCAACAAATCACGCCTCATTTTGAAGGTCTTTAGACGGACAGCGTGGAAGTAACAATAACTCACTTTTGAAAATTTCCTCATTCCGACTCATTATGCCAGCACGGGTCACATATACAAAAAAGGTAGATAACACGTAACAGGTCTAAAAATTCTAGGCCTAGACATAGTCAAACACAGGCAGTAGTTCAGGTGATCCACAAACAGGATGTCAGAGGAAAAGGCAAAAATCACCAAACTCCCCAAACAGACCAGATCAAAATCTAGAAATAAGATACGAAGGCTTGGTATTTCAGTTGTGAAACAGCACTGAAGAAATACTTTTTCAAAATCCTAGTGTGGTGAGTGCTCTTTTTGTAGCATGGATAATTGAGTCCAGGTTTGTGTGATCAGTAAACGGGTGAACTTGAATGTGTCCTGAGAGTTGGAGTTCATGGTGGCCATAGTTGCAAGCAGAGGTGCATTCTGGGGAATGGAGTCTGACGCCGAATTCGACGTCGACATGACCGTTGGATAATTGCATGAACAGATGAGCAGATGAACAGGTGTTTTCATTAAGGTGTCTGGTATGTATATCATACAAACGCAAAAGTAATACATTTTCTGATAAGCTTAAGACACGCAAAGGTACATAAAATGGATCCAGGAATGAAATTTCAGGTTTCTTCAGGACCATGGTGTGACAGAACAATACACTGGCTTCTAGAAAGTGTGTACGTAATTTCTACCATATTGACAAATGTTGGCAAGGATTCACCTGCCTCAATCCATCTGGACAATCAGAAATGACGTCACACCCGTGAGACCTGAAATGCTGTCCGGCCGCTGAAGAATGGCCAAATTAAGCTGCGATTTCAGACCCCTGCGGGGAGGAAAGAAGTGGATGGGGGGAGGATAGGAGGAGGAAAACGAAAAGCATTTGTGTAAAAAATGGAGGAGGCGGGTGGCAGTGTGCGAGTGTGAGCGTGTGGGCGTGTGTGTGTCTGTCAGCTGTGCTTGGCTCTGTCCTCTTCCCGAGCGGCGCTCTGGCCCGGGCCGCCCGTTTCCAAACAAACTCGCCGGAACATGTTGCGGGCTCGGCCGTCCCCGCAGGGCCCCCCGCCGCGCTCCAAAGCTGCCGGCCACAATGCAAGCAGGTGGCTGAGCCTGCCTCACTCAGAAAGCATGGCCACACCGAGTGGGCGGCAGGCAGCAGCGCTGAAAAAAAAGGGAAAAAAAACTCAAAAAAATCCCCACTGACCTCCATCCTCGGTTGAGCTCGCCAAAATGAAAAAAAAAAGAAAAGTTTTGGACTGAGTGTGGGTTTTTTTTTTCCACTTGTTTTTTTGTGCAGCGAGCGTATTGTATGACACGAGCACGAGTTGTCATTTGCTCAGCTTGTTGTGGGAAAGCGAAGGCGGTGGGGTTTGTTGCTTCGGTTGTTGTGAGTGACAACAAAGTGAAAGCTGCAGGTTAAACCAGTGCCTTGCCTCAGAGGGTAATAACGTGAACGAGAGGAAGCAGAGTGCTAACTCTAAGCTAACTGACTTTTCCTCCTCCATGCTGTTGGCAGGTGCTGTTCTAAGGACTCCGAGCGGGTGATTTCCACTGCCTGACTCAACATTCACTCACGCTGCCTTACTCTGCTCTGATCGACCTTCAGCTGCTCTCGAGACAGTTGAGGTTTCTTTCCACTGCCGAGGCAGTTACCGTTGTCATGGTAGTTCTGAGGTTTGATCGATGAATCTCTATAATGGAAATAAAACGAGAGTGAGTCTAGATATCAAACATATACCGAGGTCTTCAAACATTTAACATTCTTACAGCTCATAGGAGTGTTGAAGGTTTTAGAAGGAAGCCAAAATCTTGTGCGCTTTAAAGACCTTAATTATAGGCTAGAGTTTCCAAACTTTAAAATAAAGTACACGAAAACAGTTTAGGGGTCTCTGTCCTCTGCCCGTTGTCCCTACAATTGAAGTACTGCATGAAAATTCGCAAAAAGAAAAGACGAACAAACCAGATGGAGAGATGGAGACCCTGATTTTTATTCCTCCCTGCTTGCCCGCCCGCAAGCCTGTCCAAAAATAACAAAGAACAAAGAGGGATAAATGAGCGCAGTTTGAACGCCGGCCGCTACTTTGGCAGTGCACACAGAGGGGGTTGAGGAGCATGCGCTTGCGCACATCTGTCCGCGCAGCACGGTGTTCCAGATAGACGCCCACCCAAACCGGGCCCAAGCTCACCTCTCCCCCAGCACCTGGTCATTAGCATGAGCCGTTCTGCGCAGGGCCACAGCCACGTTCTCTCTCTCTTTCTACCCGCTTTCTCTGAGTAAAGGATTTGAGCAGAGTCTTTAGTGGAACGCTAATCTACCATCTGATTCAGGCTATGATGGCTGGGCCACCACAAGGAGACATGGCCAGGTTCATTGGGCAGAGATAAAAAAGAAATTGATGAATTCTGTCTAAAAGCATGCAGCCCAATACCCCCATCCCATCCCCCACCCTGCGTGCCTCCTGCTTCAGAAATGCACATGCATACAGACATCCAACTGTTTCGGTTTCGTTTAGCTTTTTTATTCAAATTGTCACTTTTTAAAACATTCTTTATCATGGCACTCCTCATCAATCAACATTAGGCCACTTTAATAACCGTACTGTACTCATTAGACAGAGGAAACGATGCAGATTTAAGTTTTGTTCGTGCCATTGAACTGGTCTCTTTTATCAGACTTTTAGTAAAATGTTTTCCCAGACCTCACCGAAATAAAAATGACCTACAGATTAATAAAGCATTTCAGTAACGATGATTTTCTTAGTTCTGTGTAGTAATATAATGAATTTTATGTTACACAACTGTACTATTGAACCATATTACACATGGGTATAGAAGTGAGTTAGTTGTAAAGGCACTATCCGGTGTCACCCAAATGAAGACGGGTTCCATTTAGGCTCTGGTTCCTCTCAAGGTTTCTTCCTCCTGTCGTCTCAGGGAGTTTTTCCTTGTCACCATCGTCGCAGGCTTGCTCATTAGGGATATATCTATATGTACATACTGTATCTACATATCTATTTCTAATATATATATATATACACACACAATGATCCCTTGCTTATTGCAGGAGTTATGTTCCAGAACCCACTGCGGAAAGTGAAAATCCGCGATCCGCGGTGTAGCGATCATGTAATAATATGTTTTTTTCCCCAATATTTTAAGCCTTTATAAACCCTCGCACAGGCTTATAACCATTACCTGCACAGTTATACAGTATAAACACTTTATATTCTCTTAGATATTACAAAATAAAATACACAAATCAGTTTTAAAAGAATTTATTTTGTCCTGGTAAAGAACATCGTGATAGGCAGTCGCTGGCGCTGTCTTTTCGTTTGATTCAGGAGGTTTTTATACACTTCCGTGGCACCATCAAGAGCATTTCTGAACTGCAAAGAGTGAATCATTTGTGGGTCCCATTCTTCAACCAATGACTGAAGCTCTTTAGCTAACCGTAAGATTGTGGCGAGGTGCTCGAGAGTTAGGCCTTCTTCTTCTTCTTCTTCTTCTTCGTGTACTCGACCCTCCTCTTGTATTTTCTCTTCCTCGCTCGCTGACTTGGTCATTTCAGCCAGCTCTTCGTCGGTCAGCGGTTTTGAGTACACCTTGAGCAGCTCAGCGACGTCGTCAGAAGTCATGTCATCAAAGCCTTCTCCTCCTAGCTGGTTTGCCAGTCTAACTGCCTTAGCAACTGCAGAGTGATGAATTTCTTCAGCAAAAAAGCCCTCATATCCATGGAGCACTTCTGGCCACAATTTCTTCCAGCAGGCATTGACAGTCTCCTTCTTCATGTCCTTCAGTGCTCTCTGTACAGTTACCAGGCACGATGCGATGGTGTAATTCTTCCAGTAGATCTTCAGAGAAAAGTCTTCATCTGTTTCCGAGACATCAACCATGTGTTGCAGAGCGTTCTTAGTGTACAGTGCCTTGAAGGCCTGGATAACCCCTTGACCCATTGGCTGAATCAATGGCGTCGTATTTGCTGGCAAGAACTCTACTTTCACCACTTGGAAGGAAAGATCCATGGGATGACCTCTGGGATTGTTCAGCAGTAAAAGCACTTTGAACTCAAGACCTCTTTCTGCCAGATAGATCTTTACCTCCGGGATGACGTGGTCCTTGTGAGCCTTAAAGCCTGGGGCTCTTGCTTCCTCCTTCGTGATGAAGGTATGAGAGGGCATCCGCTTCCAGAACAGGGCCGTCTCGTCCATATTGAACACGTGCTCTGGACGATATCCACATTCTTTAATGATGCTCTTGAAGGTGTCGCCAACATAAGTTTTGCTGTGAAAAGCTGCAATATTAGACCAATTTAAATGAAAACCCATGACAGAGTGACGGCGCATATTTTGAGGCGTGATATGGCAAGGGATCACTGTGTATATACATATATACTAAACAAAAATATAAATGCAACACTTTCGGTTTTGCTCCCATTTTGCATGAGCTGAACTCAAAGATCTGTCAGAAACCGGTCGGTTAAGAAGTCGGTTACGAGGATGAACTGCAGTCAGGCCCAGACCCCGATGAGGACGACGAGCATGCAGATGAGCTTCCCTGAGACGGTTTCTGACAGTTTGTGCAGAAATTCTT
>JAQMCW010000005.1:15347018-15359200 GCA_030068335.1 Chrysichthys cranchii
TGTATTGTGTACATTGTGTAGTATGGTAGAGTAGAGTAAGGTGCATGGTGTAACATGTGTAGTGCGGTATGGAACAGTAAGGTGTATGGTGTACGTGTGTAGTACGGTACGGAACAGTAAGGTGCATGGTGTACCGCGTGTAGTACGGTACGGAACAGTAAGGTCCGTGGTGTACCGTGTGTAGTACGGTATGGAACAGTAAGGTTCGTGGTGTACCGTGTGTGGTATGGTACAGAACAGTAAGGTGCATGGTGTACGGTGTGTAGTACAGTACGGAACAGTAAGGTTCATGGTGTACGGTACAGAACAGTAAGGTGCATGGTGTACTGTGTGTATTACGGTACGGAACAGTAAGGTGCATGGTGTACCATGTGTAGTACGGTACGGAACAGTAAGGTGCATGGTGTACCGTGTGTAGTAGGGTAGGCTCCTGTTGACATTCAGTACAGTGGGGTTGAGGTCAGGGTAATGTACTGGACACTTGTTTTTCCACTCCATCTTTTGCAAACCAAGGATGGTTTGGTTCTGTGTTAGATTAAAGTGTGATGTGGTCTCGATGTAAATACATATGTTCCAAGAAAGTCCCACAAGTTGAAAATCCCTTGGATCTCCGTTAAAGCCATTATTTAAACAAACAAACAAACAAACAGTAAAATAATAGAATATAGCACAACTGCGACACTTCTTACTGGACACCATCCACCAAGTGAATGACCAGGTCAGGAGGGCATTAGTAAAAGAAGCACAGTACAAAATGTCCAGATGTTCAAGGGGGTGAATACTTATGCACTGTACAGTTCATTTAATTGTGATGCTCACTGTTAAAGAGCATCACCAATAGTTGTCTTTTACACTTCATTATTGCATTATTGTCCAATATTCTTTCAAATGTAGATGTCTTTGAATGAAAATAAGGCTTCATCTCACTGATCAAGCATCACTTTTGGACATTAAATAAAACCTCTATTACACTGATTAAAAAATATACACTTACCACTTTATTAGGAACACCTCGACACTTGTTTCTTCATGCAATTACCCAAGCATTTGGCAGCAATGCTGTCTATAAAATCATGCAGATGCATGTCCTGAGCTTCAGAATAAACATCAGAATGGAGGACCAACATGTGATCTCAGTGACCTTGACTGCAGCCTGGGTGTTGGTGTCAGATGGGCCAGTTTGAATATTTCAAATACTGCTGATCTCATTGGATTTCCATGTATGACAAGAGTTGGCACAAAATGGTGTGAAAAACACATGTCCGTCGACTGTCGGTTCTTGCTGCAAGAACCTTGCTAATGAGAGATGTCAGAGGAGAAAGGCCAGACTAGTTTGTGCAAACAGGAAGGATATTGTAACTCTTTGCAGCTGTGGTGAGCAGAAAAGCATCTCAATTCACAACACATCAAACATTGAGGTAGATAATTTAAGATAATACCACATCAGCTTCCAACAACAACAGGAATCTGAGGCTGCAGTGGGCACAGGCTCACCGAAACCAGACAGTTAAAGATGGGACATACTCAGGTAGGGTTAGAATTTAGGGTCTGCAGAGTGAATCTTGGACCCAGCTTGCCTTGTGTCAACAGTTCAGACCGGTGGAGGTGGTGTAGCGATGTGGGGATTGTTTCCTAAGCACACATTGGACCCATTAATGCCTGTCATGCACCCTTTAGTGCCACAGCCTGTGAGAGAGTCATGGCCGATAATGTGCCCTTTCACAAAGCCACCTCAAACCGGTTCCCTTAACATGACAATGAGTTCTATGTACACCGGATCTGAATCCAGTGCAGCACCTTTGGGATGCGGTAGAACGGGAGATTCGTAGCATGAAAGTCACCAGAAGAACTGCTGCCATTATATGATCAGTCAGATGAGCATGTCTATGTCTCTTAAAGGAATGCTTGTAACAGCTTGTGGAGTCCAGGCCACGAAGAATTGAGGCTGTTCTGGGACCCCTAACCCTAACCCTGCCCATTATTAGTATGGTGCTCTGAATAAAATGGCCAGTGAATGTGCATAAAATGGTACATTCGTGGTACATTCTTGGTTTATACATGGTTTATTTCTGGCAAATTCACAAGTATAGCTTTTTAAGTATTGTGTACACTTAATTTAGGAAGCCGAAGAACACAATGATAAATTGCAGTCAAGTTGTGATTCATTGTGCGTTCTGACATTGAGCATTTCGAATAGCTGCTTGTTGGGTTGCTTTCCTTCCAGCTTGGAAGCAGTTTGTGTGCAGAATTTAGTGTCCCCAACAGAGTTACTCTCCCAGATGCCCTCTGTTGGAGATGGCTTGTTCAGTAAGCTCATTTATCCAACTGATGTCCCACTTAGACACAGCTCTGCGCGTGCGTGTGAATGTGAGTGTGCGCGCGCGTGCACTGTGCTGTAGTATATGTGCTTGAACAACTGTTAAGGTCTTTACCTCTTTAAAGGTGACATTAAAGATATAAATCCTCATTTTATGAAGTCACACTCGTATGTAGGTCATTCATGTGAAAGTAGGCTAAGAGAGTGATTCAAAAAAGGCATCTTTAGCCTCATCTTAGGTTTTCTGGTCAAAAGCTTCAGAATGTTGAAAGTTGCAGTTTGAATGGTTCTCTGCATTTGCGCGTGGACCCAGTTCCATGTGCATGAAAAAACTTTGTGTGCCGTGAGCTTTTCTGAGTGAGATCTAGTCACTAGACTGAAAAAGGTTCTTGGATACACTATCTCCAACACACCTTATTAAAGAGTTTGTATGGAGCAATTAGTGATGAGGACACGATGCTCGTGTGTTTGTTGAGGAGATGAAGAAAAAGCTCTTTGATGTGACTTTAGAAATCATAATCCATTTTTGATTGCACCTTAGCTCTTGGATAAACTGGGACAGCTTTTCCTGCTGTCAATAAAGTTACCTGAATGCAGTCTTGTTGCCAGCTGTTGTGATTACCATGGGAGTGTAGCTGTGTGGAGAAGCGTCTGATTGATTGACTCCTTGTTGCACAATAAAAGCCTTTCATTTTGCACTAATTGGATGTTCATTCATTATTCATCCAGACTTGTTTTCTTCTCATTAAACCTAGAGCTACTGTATTTTCCTCAGCATTGAGGAGAGCTAATAGTTCACTTATACATTGCATGATTCAATACTCACTCCAATCTGTCTAGTTACTGAGCAAAAGCACAGAAAGTAATCGAATAAACAGGCTTAAGAGTTTAGCTGGTATTTCTGGCTCTGCGTTAAACTGGGTTTATTCCTATTTATCTGATAGGGCATTTCTTGTTTGGGCAAGCAAGTTCTCTTCTTCCACTGCTTCTCTCACTCTCTCATTCGCTCACTCATCTTCTGCCACTTTATCCTGTTCAGGGTCGCGGTGGGAAGCTGGAGCCAATCCCAGCTGACTTCAGTTGAGAGGTGGGGTACACCCTAGGCAGGTTGCCAATCCAACGCAGGGCCAAAACACAAAGACAGACAACCATTCACACTCACATTCAGACCTGTGGGTAATTTAGAGTGGCCAATTAGCCTAATCCCCTCTGTGCATGTCTTTGGACTGTGGGAGAAAACCGGAATCCCCGGAGGAAACCCGCACGGACACGGGGAGAACATGCAAACTCTACACAGCTAGGTGGCCAGGTTGACCCCGGGGGATCGAAGCCAGGACCTTCTTGCTGTGAAGCGACATTGTTAATCACTACACCACTGTGCCGCCCCACTGCTTCTCTGTCGTGTGGGATTCTGCAAGGTTTGATCCTTGGTCTGTTACTATTTTCATTTTATATTCTTCCTTTAGCAGGTATTATTCAGCGATTTAAAGGCATTTGTTATCATTTTTATGCTGATGACATTCAGCTATACATCTTATTTAAACCACATCGGCTTGAAAAGTTGTCGACCCTGACTGATTGTTTATCCCAGATAAGGAACTGGCTTTCCAATAACTACCCCTGTCTACAGTATATTCCAGCACAACTGGGACAATGATTATAGTGCCTCCTGACTCATATTCAACGATTAGTAAGTCGATTGCTTCTTTCTGTACTGTCGCCAAGTTCAGTGTTCGAAATCTTGGAGTAATATTTGATTCCTCTCTGGGCTTTGACTCACATGTGAAATCAATTTCATGTTCTTGCATTTTTTCTTCTGAGGAGTATCTCCATATTACGTCCTTTTGGTTTCTTCATGTGAAATGGTGAAAATTGTTCATGCTTTCATTTCATTGTGCTTAGATTATTATAATGCCTTGTTTACTGGCTTAGAGAAGTCATCTCTTTCATGTTAACAATCTATACAAAATGCTGCAGCTGGGTTATTAACGCGTTCTAGGAAACGAGCCCATATCACCCGTTTTATATTCTTTACACTGGCTCCCGGTAGATTTTAGGATTCGTTTTAAAATCCTGGTGATTTACATCAAGGGCGTTGATTTGGCATGGACGGAGGTGACGCATCCCCACCAATATCCAGCAATCATTGATTTGTCCCCACCAATAATTTGATCCCTTTAAAAAAAAAAAAAAGTGCGGTGAACCTGCTAAGAAAAAACGCCCCGCTCGCAACATTTTCTAACACCCCCCCTGCTTGCAAAATTTTAATGTGAAAACACACTGGCTTTTAAAAGAAAATTTTCAATTAGTTTTCCACAATTTATTTTCTGCATTCAGATCCAAAAATCTTGCGTTCCTTAAATCATACAAGTTTACATTATAGAGAAATGACCTCAGAATGTTGATATACAATTGTTGAATTTCTACAAACATTGTATATTAAAACATGCAGTGTTGGTTTTCTTGGTTAAACAATAAGTGCATGATTTTCTCACGACTTGTTCTGTAAAATTCCTTCTCTTGAGAGTGCATTCACAGTGAAATTAACATTTCAATTCTAATATTACCCAAAGAATAGATTTTTGGCTTCAGTACCTATGCAAATGCATGCATATTAAATTCGATGAAGCCTTATTTGCAGTAATAAATGTAAAATTTAAAATAATGTTCCAATACAAAAGATACTTGGTAATATATCAGTGACCGGCTGGCAAAGCTTATCGCATCTTACCTTAATGTCTACAAGAAATAACAGACCTGAAATGGTTCGGACTGAAATGCATTGTGTTCAGACTGTTGTGCAAAAGGCTCCATTTAGGATTAGTTTAGAGCTGCAGACATGTTTTTAATCCTAGCAGGAAATCATTTCAGCAATCACCACTATTTTCAAGTATCCTCTAAATATGAAGTATCCCCTAAGCGGAAGACATGGTTCTGGACTTGAGGAAACTATCTTGTAAATATTGTTTCACTCGTCTTCCCTGATGAATTTCTTCTCTCTCTCTCTGGTCATCCCAAAGGCCCTGATGTTGTCTCACTGAAGAGGAGAGTGCTCTCTCCCATTTGAATCACTTTTCATATCTACCCAGCAGTCTGGCGGAGAGACAGTTCTTAATTTCTATCACATTTCTCGGTTCCACTGTAGCCTGGCCAACGCAAACACAAAGGACAACTGTCACGTTAAAAAATGTGGGAAAAGAAGGCTGCTGGACTTTTTTTTTGTTGCTTCTTTTGATTCATCTAGTTTGTCCGGTTTTCCTTTTTATATCACGCCACGGAAAAAGTTGGAACTGAATAAGAAATGGCGCTTTAGAGGAAAGATCAAGTGTGTAACAATTTAACAGATGGATTGCTGACTAAATGAGCAGCTGATACATGGATAGTATTTATACATCATTGGCAGTTAGTTCCAGTGTGTTAGATTATTTGATATATGGATGATATAAAAAAATATTTTCCATGAGTTTAAAAGCGCGGAATAAGCTGGCATAATGTTATGGTCAGTAAATGGTTAAGGCTCTGTGGTAGTCGTCTCAGGCCTGTATATATGAGCCAGTGGTGGGCCTGTAAACAGCAATTGGTCAATTGTATTAAATTATACTGAGTGTTAATTATGCATTTAGATTTGTATGAATAAATGCAAAAACCCATTTCAGTAAGTGCAAATATTGTTATGAAAGACCTTTTGGGCATACATTAAGATATGGGGGCATGAGGGTGGCTAAGTAGTTAGCACTGTTGCCTCACAGCGAGAAGGTCCTGGGTTCGAGGCCCGGGTGCCTTTCTGTGTGGAGTTTGCATGTTCTCCCCGTGTCTGTGTGGGTTTCTTCCGGGTACTCTGGTTTCCTCCCACAGCCCAAAGACATGCTCATTAGGCAGATTGGCTTCTCTAAATTGCCCATGAGCCTGCATGTGTCCTGGCAGTAGATCTGTGACAGATCCGTAGATCCGTGATCAGTAGCTACGACAATCGTCATCCAGTCCAATTTGCGACAGTGTGGGGATCAACAAAGACGTAGAGAGAAGAAGAAGATATGGGCATGCTGTTAGAGGCAAATAATCAATGGCAGGGTGCTATGAAGTGACCTGACGCGAAACTAAATTTGATTATTTTCCAATAAAAGCCCTTATATCTCTTATACTACTTATTGACTCACTTACCACTTCCATAGCTTACCTCTTATTTTTATTAAATGACAAATGTCCTACTTTTTACACAACTATCGTTAGTTAGTTGCTGTTATCCCTTACATACTAGTAGCTCCTTCGCTCTTTTTTTTCACTCTCTGGAAATTCATTTGACAAAGATACAGCTTTTTCGTTTACTGAGAAAGCTCAAAGCTGTCTTCCAAAACCATCTGGAAGATTTCCCTGATCTCAGATTGTTATAAAGGGCTGACAACAGAGACTTCTTGTAAAAATGAATAATAATAATAATAATAATAATAATAATAATAATAATAATAATAATAATAATAAAAAAACCTTCTCAGAGAAAACTCCACCATATCAATGAGTGCATGTTTCTTTGTAAGCCATTTTATGTAAGCCTCTGCGATATAAGTCCTTGCGTAAGTTGGAGAAAACTGTAGAATCCTGTGATTTGTCTTGCGGCCTTTTCAGGACGGCACCACAGGGCAGGATTAGTACCGAGATTATTAAAACCGATCAGGTGTTTAAGATATAGATAACTGACAGCTGAGCTTTCCATTACTGCATTTGATGCCTTGCTTTTAGAAAAGTGTGGGAAATAAATGAATGTTGTAGCAATGTAAGTCTCTAACATTCGTGCGGCTCCGTGGGAGTCCTGCGATGACTTGCTAGCAAACTCTTATGTATTTCGTCTCGGTTGCTCATGTTCTGACGATCCGCCAGCTTGAATTACGTCACTGTTTCAGCCTATCAGACATGTCAGGAGAAGAATCATAAAATGACAGAAACGCTTACAGATGCTCAAGCCTGATCCAGATAACATACCAATACATATGTAATGAATTATTTTATATAATAATGAACTGGACTAAAGCAGCATTCCATACACTGTATGTAAAAGAGAAATTTTGCAGTGTTGCTTCAAATATTATCGCAATCACATTATGATAATAGAAATTTCATTTGCCAATAGCCATATGTGTGTGTGTGCGTGTGTGTGTGTGTGCAAGGATGTAAATGAAGATGAAAGCTATGTGATTAGTTGTTGCTGTTGCTATTGTGTGTGTGTGTGTGTGTGTGTGTGTGTGTGTGTGTGTGTCAGGCTGACTGTACAGGTGTGCTGTGACA
Organism: Chrysichthys cranchii; assembly: GCA_030068335.1. Classification (NCBI taxonomy): domain Eukaryota; kingdom Metazoa; phylum Chordata; class Actinopteri; order Siluriformes; family Claroteidae; genus Chrysichthys; species Chrysichthys cranchii. The sequence continues at coordinate 15,354,616 of JAQMCW010000005.1, forward strand.
CCCCCCCCCCCACTCCACTCTCCTACCTTCAACTACACATTTATGCACACGCAAATTAAAGTACATACATATACTGCAGCTATAACGAATGGCATATTCGTACCTGAGTCCCATCATACAGCTCTACACACATGTGCACTTCTATAAAAGAGCCTATAAAACAGCTGGGGAGAGTAAGACAGGGTGCGATGTTAGACAGGTACACATGTTGGTAAAAGCCACATCACATCGGCCAACAAATGATGGAAAAAAAAGGGCAGGAGAGACAAAATAGCTAGAAAGGAAGGCAAGAACTGTGGGATGCAAGAAACTGAACGTGCGACGGAGAAGAAGTGGAGAGAACGAAAGCGCAAAAGATAGACAGAAAAGAAAGGGAGAGGGGGGAAGGGGGTGGTGAGTAAAGCCAGACCTGAATCTCAATGGGAGGTAAAGGCTGATCATTTATAAAAGGTAAATGCTGTCAGGACGCGGGGCGTTTAGTAGCCCAGCCTCAGGTGTGATTTATGAGCACACTGCGGGGGTTATAAATCATGACGCAGCCACCGCCTCACACTCACACTGCATCACAAAACACACACTGCACAAGAGCCGGACACCACAGCAGGAGATAGATGGAGGTGCGACGAGTGAGTGAAATAGAGACAAAGGGAGAGATGGAAAGTTACTTTGGATGAAGTCTATCAATATGATTGTGTAGTCTAGACAGAATAAATAGGCCTCTCTGCCTTGCTCTATTTCTCTCTGTCTCTGGTTCGCAGCCTCTTTCTCACTCTTTGTCTTTCTTGCGCTCTCAGCACTATGTGATTTCCACAGTCTGGCAGAGAGACGCCCAGTCATTTACAGCTAGAGGGGCTTCTTCAGGTTGGGTGGAAAATGAGATCTGTCTGTAGCTCTTTATATCCGGTGCCCTTAATTACCTGCGTAATTACCTCCAAATAACCACAGTCACACAGCAGCAATGGACAATTACGTCAAAGTTCCAGTGATTTCACACTAAATGTTAGCCAGACCTAGGCTAAACTCAATCTGCGGGTTAGTCTTTCAAGCGTCCGTCCCTGGATCTTCCGTGCAGGTCATCGGCCCTTCCCATTGACAGACAAATATGTTCAGATAGATACGGAGTTTGTCAGTTACGTTTTTCAGTTAAATTCTTCAGGTAAGAGTTTTTCAGTTGGCTTTTTTAAAGAGATTTTTCCTCTGAGCTCTCTTTGATCGGGAAATGCGCACCAATCCCTTAAGGATGCTTGATAGACAGACAGACCCGACAGACAGACAGACAGACAGCTAGCTAGCTAGATAGGTGGATGGATGGATAGATAGATAGATAGATAGATAGATAGATAGATAGATAGGGCAACTGCATCTGTATCCTGTATCTGTGTCTTCATCATGCTTCAAATATTCTTCTTCTTCTTCTTCTTGTTATTATCCATATTCAGATTTAAACCTGAAGTGGGTGTGGCCTAAACCAGAGTGCTTTTTTTTCTTCTTCAGCAGGACAGCACTGGAAAACACTGTGAAAAAAAAAACCCTGATAGCACTGATGGCATGGTCCTCAACCCTGACTACATCACTGGATGCATTTTAAACCCACTCACACAGATATTAGTTTGCGTATATAATATATATAATAATACCCACCACAACGTTTTTAAATGAATTTTTGAATCTGGTCCCAAAATATAAACAAACTAGTGCCTGTCATGTTGGCTCCCGCTCCCGCACCTGTACCACCAGCACCTGTTCCATCCACAACTGACACTCATCTCCCCAGGGACTTTTACACACGGTTCACCCACGCGTTCCCACAGACTCCATTTCCCATGAGCACCCGCCTACACACAGCATGGCCGACATGGAGGAACGCTCAGATATCAGAATGGACCACAATTCCCAAGACAGCATGGAAATTGACAATATGGCTGACCTCCTTCCCTGCTCTGCAAGATAGTTTTAGTATAAGGTGACCAGATTTCTGGGAGGCGAACCGGGGACATTTCGGGGGGTGGGTGGGGGGGTTGGCTGGTGTTGATAAAATGTTGCCACCACCGGGACGATCTACGACCGGTAGATGGGCGCAAGTGTACCCAATTAACGCACACACATGCCCGCACGCACACACTCTTTTTATGGACTCTCACTTCCACAGCTACCTTGTGAAGCAATAGTTTGCTTTACTTGTTTGCTCTTCACCAAGCCTTTGATTCCCTTGTTTGCCTTATGGTTTTTGATCAGTGTTTGTCTAATCAGTCAAGTGACTCTGCCTATGCCTTTTGGCTACCTCATACATCGGTTGACCTTTGCTTGCTTTCGGATTGCGTATTGCTCTTTGACTTGGTACCGAGACCTGATTCTGTCTCCGAGTTTCCCTGGACCTAACCCGTACCGTAGTTAAACCCATGGGTGGAGGATGTAAATGCACCGCAGGTCTCCACACGTTCATGTTTACCAGTATGGTCTTTGTTTGTCCAATAAGCATCACATCTGGATGCTCAATCGTACCCACATAAAAGTAAAAAACATCATATGCGGCGTATGCAACTGTACCAGTCGTCTCAACCAGATGCCCTGTGGGTTGTAGAAATATAGACAGAGAGACAGAGAGACAGACAGACAGAGAGACAGACAGGTCAAACGCAAACTAGTGAATGCTGCTGCACTAATTGCACCGTTATTTCTCTTGCCTCAGTAATATTCTTTCTCCCAGCACTCATATGGAAGTTATTCTTCTAAGAACCCTTGCAAAACACATCTGATAAAGACGTGGCCTGTGTTCCTGAGAGCTGTGTGTTTGCGAGCGTGGGAGTGTGTGCGTCACTGCCAGGTCACTTGTCCCTTGTGATGCAGATGATAGATGCATTGTTGGCATTCTACGTACCTCGCAATGAACGGATGCTTCTTTCACAAAATAGCGCACGTTGGATTAGAGAGATGAACTCTTCCCACCCTTCGTGCTCATCATACTTGGGTCTTCGGGGTGAGTCACTGGATGCAAAGAACAAACAGAAAGCCTTTTGTTGTCTTTGTAGACGTGATTATTCTGCTAATCTACTGATCTTTCCCGTGTCAGAGTAATCACTGCGAAGGCTTGCGCCAAACAGGCAGTGCACTGTTTATTAGGGATGTATTATAAGGGAGGGCAGAGCATTATGTGAGAACTATGGGTGATGATATGCAATCACAGTTATGTGCCTCCATGGACTTGTGCTGTGTTTATGCTTACGATGAACATGCCATTATGAGAAAATTGCATCGGATTAAAAAAAAACAAAAAAAAAAACAACAAAAAACAAAAACCCGGGACGTTTTATCATGCCAGTGGTGATCATTTCCATGCTGAGTCCCATGTATGGATTCTTTGTGATGATTCAGCCTCTCAAGGCCACTGATCTCTCACAAAAGAAAGCTGCAGACCAGCAGACACCGTGATATGAGTTGTGTGTGCTGACTGTAAAAAGCGTGTGTGCAGGCACAATACACACACCCATGTTTAACGAGAAGCCTTCGCTCAGAGATAACGCCTCTCTGAAGCTATAATCACTCCGCTTGCTACCACTCCTCCAGATGAGATTTTAAGCCTTTTAAGTGCTACGGCGAGGTCAAGCTGCACATGGGGGTCGTGGACTCAACTGACCTGTGGCTCCAAGGCCTGAGGATACCCGAGGTGCACTCCCGAGTCATGTCACATTGATTTGTGCCCAGCCATTATCTCAGCCGGGGAAAACGGATGGGATGGTGTTAAATTGGAGAGAGTGACACACAGTATACTTCGAGTCTTTAACCTAGCTAACTCTAACTTTCTTACATGTTGTGGGTTGTTCATTATACTAGTAATGAGGACACTGAAATGGCTATGCATACACTATACTCGTGCTCATCGTGAACACAGGGCAAATATAACAAAAACGGCACCTTTTTTTTTTTTTAAATGAACTTGTCTTTACATACAAGAATATGCCTATACTATATTTATTCCTATTGCCATTCAACACTCACATATTAGGATGCAGGGGTGGTACGAGTGTGAAAAAGGGCTGGTTGAGGTGCAAATAGAGATGTAACACAGGATCTGACCTGAATTGCTGCTGATATGTTGATTTCCCCCAGGAGCTCCTCTCTGCCCTGCTACACTGTTTTAGATTCCAGAGGGAGGTCGTTAATGCATGGCCCCGCAAGCGGAATCCATATGTATGAACGAAACCTCTCAGCACAGTGAAAATTGGCTCTTTTATGTTTCTCTCTGGAGGAGTACGAACAAGTGCATTGTAAAATCTCACTGAGGACAAAGGGTGATACAAACATATTTTTTTGGGATATTTTTTCATACTGTTTTGTACGAACATTATGCATAGTAGGTATACACCAGAATATCTTAATAGAGTGGAACCTTGGATCAAGAGCGTAATCCGTTCCGGAGACGTGCTTGTAATCCAAAGCCCTCGGATATCAAAGCGGGTTTCCCCGTAAGAAATAATGGAAACTCAGGTAATACGTTTCACACCCCACACATATTTATATAAAAATGATTAATACAAAATATAAAGTAAATATACATAAAACAAAATAACCTGCACTTTAGCTTTGA
>JAQMCW010000005.1:15381094-15397024 GCA_030068335.1 Chrysichthys cranchii
AAGGTGATATTTTATTAAGGTTTTATTAAGGCTCATTTTATTAAGGTGTATCCATATAAATGGCCCACCCTGTATAATTTGAACTGTCTTTTTTTTTTAACCAAAGAAAAGCAGATAATATTTGACATTGTTAAGTCTTCATAACGTGATGGTTATTTAACGTGGAAAGAGTCTCCAGGGTCAGCAATTCAGTACGTTTCCCCTCTTCAGGACAGAACACTTCTTGAAAAAGGCTGGTGTGCACAAGTCAACACAGATGTGTATCCCCTAAACTACAGAATTATTATTAAGTTGTTTACTTTAAAATGAATTGCTGACCGGTTGGTGGAGAGATGCTCGGGAGATACTCGATTACGAGACCCTGGGGATCAGCAGAACCATCCATCAGAGAAAAATACTCCAAAATGCCCTTTTGCAATGACATCACTATGGCACACATTAGTTTTGCTTTTAGCAATACACAAGGCTGTGGACCCTCACCCTCACCCCCACCCCTTCAGCTAAGAAAACAGAGCAGTCAGGGGATCAAGGTTTATTTTGTCCCCTGTGCTTTTTCAAATGGTTGGGGGAGGGGGGGAGGGTATATTTATTCTGCCTAAGTGGGTGAAACATCAGCGTCCTTGGCCTCAGGAATCTCCTTCTCTGCCACAGGACAGATCTCATTAGGAGATAAAAGCGACAAAGATAACTTGGGATGCTTCAGAGAAATTTAAAACCATTAGTGGGTCATTGTCATAGCTATAATGTGTCCCTTTAAGCGGCTTACTGAGCTGGTGGTGAAGTGCGATATGGGGATTAACCTATGAGGGAGTATTGCTGAGCGGCATCGAGCTGGCACTGATGAAATTGTGACAGAGCTCCAGAGGGCACAGCAGAGCAGGCGCTATGCAAAGAGGCATTACGGGAACTAAAGGGAATGCATGAAAACATGAGTGGGCCTAATAGGTGTGTGAAGTGATTTACGCTCTTATATTTAATTTCTATCATATGAAAATATTGGGCATGAAGCAGGCTCATTTATCATTTACAGCATTTTGGGCCGTGTAGCCATCTTGTTTAGATATTGGTATATGATGTCCTGGTTTAGTTTAGTTCCTACATATCAGTGGTCGGTAACCCCGTTTCTGAAGAAGCCCTGCACGTTAGTGCTAAGTGTGCTCTAACACAATATGTAGGACAAAGTTGGAGCAGGGCTGAGAACTTTATGGCATACAATTGTTTAAGAACACAATGCAATCACGAAGCTTAAGGATGGGCCTCCTCAAGGGTCCGGCAGTGATTCTGTGGAAGTTCTTGGAATCTTAAGATAGCGGTGGAGAAGCAGTGACCTAGATGAAGGGAAAACGGACAAGGCGAGGTTTCTCTTTATGGTCAGGTCCCTCTCAAGGTTTTTTTCCTCATGATGTCTCGGGGAGTTTTTCCTCGTCACTGTCGTCTCTGAGTTGCTCTTTAGGGATCTAAATCTACTTCTGGGTTTCTGTCCAGCCGCTCTGGGACAATGTCCATTTTGAAAACTACAGCATAAATAAAACGGAACTGAACTGAACTGCTGAGAAAACACTGTTGTAGATGATGGTTCTTCAAATACAGTGTGGTGAGCTATTAAACTTTTATATTGTCAAGAGCAAGTCAGGTTAATGATCTTATGTTATGAATTACATATAGAATAAAAACAGTTAGCATTTTAATAATCATTCTGGGATCTTGGAGACCGGAAGACCTGTAAGTGAAAAATGTTCAGTTTGGAAACCGGAGTACCCTGCGGAGACCCACGTGGAAGACACGCAAACTCCCCACAGAAAGGCACCCCCGGGGATTGAGCCCAGGACCTTCTTGCTGTAGGGTAACTGTGCTAACCACCATTGCCAACCATATTTCATTTATTAACTAATGTAATTTTCATGCATTTATAGTTATTAATTTTAATCTTGTGGACCAACCTTACATCTAACGGTTATAAAAAAGTACTGAAGATACTGCAGAATCGTTTACAAAAATGCTAAACAAACGTCTGTCAACTTCATGAAGAAATGTCACCAATGTTACTGAAAGAATAAAACGTCAGAATAAGTGCATCAATATAACCTTGCGGCTTGATCTATTGTTATTACTGATCTACAGTAGTATTAATATTATTTCAACCAGCCGTCCACACCTAAATGTTCCCAGCGATATCCTGTTTGTGCTGATATCATATTAATGTCATATCGCTCTACATGGCAGAGCTGGTAACATATACGAGATATAATCAAAAAGTAAAGGCAATTTTGGAATTACGTGATAAAACCGAGCACAAAAGTCAAAGGATGGAGTACAGACATTCAAAAGTCAGGCATCCCCCAAGAAAATCATCTTAATGTTCTTTTGGGACATGAAGGAAGCCATTCTGGAGCATTTCCAAGCGCATGGGCAAACACTGAACAGTGCAGATTACTGTCCGTTGCTGTGAAATAAACTTTCACCTGCAATTCGCAGCAAAAGAAGAGGAATGCTGTCCAAAACCCCATGCTGCACCATGACAATGCACGTCCTCATACAGGAGCAGTGACAGTAGAGACCGAGCAACGGCTCGGGTTCCAACGTCTCCCACATCCTCCTCCTCACAGCCCGGATCTGGTGCCAAGGGATTATCACATCTGCGGTCCACTAAAGGTGGCGCTGTGCAGTCGCAGCTTCACCTCTGATGATGAAGTAAAGGAAGTGGTGCTGACCTAGCTTCGGGGGCAGATGAAAAACCTTCTCTATGGGAATACAGACGATAGATGCATGATACAACAAATGTGTTGTCTTGCATGGGGACTACGCCGCAAAGTGACGTGCTCAATTTTTCACAGTTGCTTCTTTTAGAACCACTAAATGTATTTTGCCTTTACTTTTTACTTCTCCTTCGTAGTACGGTAGCATGCCCAGAAAAGAAAATTAGCCTCTAATAATAGTGAATACTTTAAAACTGCCCAAATGCATGTTATCATTTAAAGGCACTTTTGGTTTTGGCACACAGCACATTAAAATACAGGGAGGGGCATTTCACAGCATTTTGGAGTGTCTGCTCTGCAAGTACTAAGTTATTACCCAATCCTATCAATCAACCGTATCATTAACTCTGGGTAAGCCTTTGACATCGCATTACTGAGCGTAACCCATTATGGAGATGGAAATTAGTCTGGTGAATATTCAGCTATGCACCATGCATCCCTACCCCTGCAGTACAGAACAGAGGGATATTTGATGGCTATATCTAGCAAAATTGATGTTGATTAAGTAATGGCAGATCTTCTGTCTGCAGTCACACTCAAATCTAATTTATCATTAGTGGCAGCATCACAGGTCGGTAGTCTTACGCAGCTGAGGAAAGCTGTGACATTTTCACACGTTCACGCGAGTAGCATCCAAAATATCAAACTTCACAGATAAGCGGGCCAAATCGCACAATAGCGAAATTAGCGAACGCCCAAGCATACTGTTGAGTTGTGAAGAAAATTGTGAACTTGTTTAGGAGAAATATCCCTGGTTGAGAAACAGAGAGAGTGAGCTCCTGCTAGCTAAATCTGTTTCGCAAGCTGCCACGGATATTAAGAATCAAGTCAAAGATGAGTTACCGTTAGCGGTGCGCGCACACACTCATAAAGCTGATTCCGCGTGCCATTCAGAAAGCCCTTTAGGTCAGGGCCTAAATTAGTCAGCTCCCAAGCGTTTATAACATTCTGCTCGAGCAGATGCATCATATCCAATACCCTTTTGATTACATTCATCCAGCTATGACCTTCGATGGTGTAATAATAATCAATAGAGTGGTCATTAACATCCAAGTAATTGCCACAGAAATAATTATCTAACAGCCTCCAAATCTTCTCTCCCATTTGTTTAGCAAGCAGATGGAGGAACCTAAAGTGCTTGTAGGGAAGATGGATTTGATAAATTAAAGCCCAGGATGCAAATTCAGATTTCTGTGATTACACTAGCTGATCATAACAATTTTTCACCGCAAACGCCTTGCCGCCTCGTCTTTGCTAGCGCGTTAGTCCTTAATAAATTACTACGAACACATGTTCACTGGGAGCGACGTTCATTCGGGCGACGTTCAAGGATGACCTTCTCTACCCGGCAACGTGCTGAAGAACAAAAGTCGCACGTTTGTTTTTAATGAAGGTTATTTGCATGCGGTCACTGTAAACAATGCGTTCAATTAATCACTGCTTTTGGATTCCACTATCAAAATGATATAATCCGCAGAACTGTTCACAGGTCTAACTGTACCTGAATAACGACGGCGATGCTGTTGGTAGCTACGCGAACTCAGTCTTAATATTCAGTTTGTCTATCTAGATCGCATGAAAAGCATGGCAAAAAAGCAGCACAAGAATGAGATTTGCTAATGGCAATAAGCTATCTTCTCAAACATGGTAATGGAGGCATGGTTCAGTGTCACACACACACAAACACACACACACATATACACGTACACACACACACACACACACACACACACAAAGAAAAAAATCCATTTGGACCTCTTACTCTAATGGAGGATGGGAAATGTGCACATTGTTTAATGGCATTGATCAAGGTCTACTGAGTACCCAGGCCTTTTCTCATTATGGCCTCTTTATTCATTGGGGTTTTTTTGGGTAATGATGCCCACACACCAATTACTGCCAGCTTCGTATTTTTTCAGAAATAATCCACTGACTGTATGATGAAAATAATGTATAATAATGCATTGGGGTGCTGAAATTGTGTTGAATAGAGCCTGTGAGAAGTGCTGTTTTGTCAAGACACAATACCGGTCACGGGGCGCTCCTCCTATTCTTATGGGCTGTCTTATGGACTTGGTCTATGTCTCACGCACACTCGCGCTATGACAGCAGGACACTGCTTGGCATGTACGCCCAACACACAACGGAGTGCTTAGGGATATATTCTCTGCTACAAATCTGCAACAGCTGGAATGGTGCTGAATGCATGTAAACTTTGTATATATAATTTGGTGACAAGTCAGGCTTAATAACGCTCCAGTGTGCCTGAGTAGAGAAGACCATGGGGGAGAGGCATCTGGGCTGGAACTGTCAAATGATGAGCATTAGCATTAACACGCAAGCTATGGGCTGCACGACGAGCTGCCGCACTCTCCTTCCTACAGCTGCTGGAACTGTCACAAATATAACATTTCTTCCTGCAGCGCTAGGTTAAAACATATGACGATTTCAGCATGAGCCTTTGAAGCATGTTCTCAACAGACGAGCTCAGATTTACCTCAAACGAGCGTGTTCTTCCAAAAACTTGTGTTCGGAGGATGCGTTCAGCACATATGGACTACAGATGGCTCGTGCCGATAATTAGACCATATGACGGTGGCCGTTTTGCTGACTACCGTGACCCTCTGACAGACATTCTGCTAACTTTTTTCCCCCCCTCCGAAGCTGCCGTAGTCCGGATATGTGTGTTTGAGTGTCCTCAGTCGGAGACTGGTGTGAGGATGAGTGCTGGCGTAGGAGCTGTGTGTGCGTTGGAGAGAGCTCTGAGTCACGGGTCCAGCTGGTCCTGTCTCCACTCACATCTGCACAGAGAGAGAGAGAGAGAGAGAGAGGGAAAGTAAGAGAGAAAAAAGAGAGACAAATAAAGAGATAGAGCTCACAGGGACCCCAGAGACGCTTGTTTACCGAGTAGCCATCTGATACATAGTTTGTGTAAAGTGCATTTACCATGACACAGGGAGGTCTCGGTTGTATCTGACTACCGTGAATTCTCGGTGAATTTTTCTGTGTGAAGCACTTATATGATTTACTGTATAGTTTGTATCAAAACGGACTGCGTGTCAAACCGACACGATTATTAAAAAGGGACATCATTAGGACCAGAAATGATCTCTTCTTAGAGATGGAGTGATGTTTCTTAGTACTAATTGGAAACAAGAAAATACAGTATATCTGCCAAGCCTCCTTGGAAACAAGTGACCCACACAACGTGCAAACAACATGTGGCCTTGTACCAAGGCTATTCTTGGGACAAAGCGCTGTTTCCCAGCATCTCGAAACTACATTTCATCCAGACGGTACATGATACACAAACCAATAAGTCTCCAATCATAAATCTGGAACAGGGGTTCTGCAAAATAAATAAATAAATAAGTAAAAATAAAGAAAAAATCAATCCAAATGTGACCAAGCCTAAGAACTAAGAGACGTGTTGCTTATGAGATCTGGAATATGGACAAAAGAGGAAGAAGCGATGATGTGTATGTGCATGTTTGCCCTCTTCTCTTTGTCTTAGTGCTGTCGTGATGCATTCTAGTTCCTCCCCAGGAACACATGGCAAGGTATTTACCGAGCCATCTGCTCCAAACTGCCATGCTAACTCTATCTGCTGTTCAGTTGCTAAGCGATGAATGTTTTTTAAAATGAGTGAGTCAGTAGTATTACTCACCTGTGAAAGTTAAGGTCTCTTTGTTTGTCTTCATCCGTTCGGGTGTGATGATGAAGGGTGGTTTGTGATACCATGGGACATTGCGGCATTCAGGGTTAGTACTTTTTTTTTTTTTGGTCGCAGCAGGGCATTTTGACTGAATGAGAGATATATCGATTGGGGGTTTGTTGATTTTCTGCAAGCTTAAAATTAGCGTAAATTCAGTTTCTCCCAACAGTCCATTCTCCAGGTCCAGTGATGCAGAAAATTGTTGTTTTAGTATTTCAGTCTACTTCCCGACTTTAATAGGTTTTATTTAACTCATGAAGGATTTGAGAATGAGGGAATGAATGAGGAAAACCGGAAAGAGTGAAGTGCTTCTTCTGTAATCTCTAGAACTAGACGTTGCATTGTACTTTCACTGCACTTGGTTTGCCTGGAAAAACCCTTTGCATGGTCAAATATAGGTTCTACTGTAAATAGGTCTGGAAAGTACAGGTTTTTCTAAACTGAACAGTGTTTGTCTTTGGCATGTCACTTAACCAGAAGTCACGTTATTTTCTCCCATATAAAATCAATAAAGACTCCATTTTCCAACCTGATCTACTTACTGAAGAACAACGTCATTGCCAAGTTTTAAGTAATTATAAAATTACAATGGGAGAAATACGTTCTTCCTTTCATTATCAGTCTTGATGATATGATGGAACAGAAACATCACAGACATTCTGATGGCCAGTATCTGATCACAAAGCGAATATAAACTATATGTCCAAAAGTATATGGACACCTGAATAATCCCATTACAGATTTAGTTCCTCCATGGTTCTTGGAAGGCTTTCCAAAAGATTTTGGAGGCTGGCTGTAGGGATTTGCATATTCAGTCACAGTTCATCCCAAAGGTGATGAGGTTGAGAGTTGTTCCATTCCGATCTTGGCAAACTGGGTGTTTATTGAGTTTGATTTCTGCCCAGTGGCAGTGCCATGCTGGAACAGGTTTGAGGCACCTCAGCTCCAGTAAAGGGAATTCTTAATGCTACAGTGTACAAAGACAATTGTGTGTTTCATCTTTTGTGACAACAAGGCCCACATTTGGGTGTGATGCTCACGTGTCCACATATTTTTGCCCATGTAGTTGTATTAGTCAGTGTAGCAATCCATATTCAAATCCTGACATTAACCATGTACGGAAATTGCACTAACCCGACATGATCGTGCAGGAAGATAGCCGAGGTTAACATTAAGAAGCAAACAGAACCGTTTTGCACTGTTTTTTGCTAAATATATTTAGCATTTTTTAAAAGTACAGATGTGAAAGTATTTTTTTTGGCAGAAAAGCTCGGTTATGGTTCAAATTCATGACCATTTTTCAGAACCCAGACCATTTTCTCTGACCACCACCCAATTTTGAATACAGGATCATTAGACCGTTAGAGGGTATTTTGCATTATCTGAGAGGAACATAATCAAGGCACACCTGAAGCAGACACAATAAGGGTCAAATGCAAATTTTTCAAAGGTAAAGAACAATAGCGCACTTCAGTATAAAAGCAGGTCAGCAGGAAAATTGCAGCAACATATTAAATGTCACTGTTCATCTACCTTCATCTGAAAGCCTAATACACAAAAACACACAATGCAAGCAACTCAGTAGAAGGGTGTCCACTCCTGATATTACAGTTCTGAGTATGATAAACGGTCTGTGTTCTTCACTGTAGACTGGGGGTTTGGATTCTTGTCAAATGGCCCTGAAAATGACAAAAACAATATGTAGTTGTGGTATTTATTTAGATTTTCTATTTAGAACATATATGCTTTCACATGCTACGCTCTTCCAGGTAACAGCCCCGTTTATAAAATCGCCATATGAAACATTTATTATCTCATGTATCCAATTAAGGGGAAAAACAGTGGGTATTTTTATGAAATTATTGTCCAGTGATGCTGTCCAGATCAGTGACAAGCTCCAGAATATATATCTTTGAACCAGGTCATGACCCCGGGACAGGAGCTTTGTCATTTTCAGCTGAGCCTGTCCCTGCACAGGTGACACAAATAAGAGGTCAGCATGAGGGCACTTCGTTTGGTCATAAATCACCAAGAGGAACATGGGACATGGTGTCCTTTGCTCCTGGCCTGTCCTCTCTGGGCCTTGTCCTAGATACACAGAAAGGCTATGAAATCATATCAACCCAGGACCTGTCCTACTGTCACATGAAATGCAATTAGGAGACAGTGGAAAGGTCAAGAAGAAGTTTGAAAGGGAAAGAGGAAGAAAGTTTGGGCTTTGTGATCCCTGGGTATTTAATAGTAAATTCCAGTGCATAAGTATGCAGAGGTGACGGTCTGGGGCAAGATTCCCTAATCTGTTTGGCTGGTCATTACATTTTTTGGAGTTTTTTTGCCCTAAATAATTCCACTCTAGGGATAATTCCTCTGTCCCGTAGAAGCCTGGTTTACCCATAAAATGGATATGCATATGCTTTTTTTAAATTTTTTTTTTTTAAGATCTGTGGGAAAACAAAAAACCCTGTGCGCTATATCCTTGGCGTGACATTACAACGTTAACCAAATAAATAAAGGTCCAGGCTTGATGCAGCCTGATGTGCGGCAACACCTCTACGAATCCGAACATGCTTTCAACACCGAGCAGCGAGCAAACTTAAATAATACACCCTTGCAAGCACAGAACAAAAACAGCATCTTAATTTCCCCCACAGAATACATTAGCTCTAAGTGGCACTATGCTTGTTGCAGGGGTCTGAATCTACAGCGGACACCTGGGATTCTCCAAACTGTTTGATCTGGCCCTTTCAAGCACTGCGATCATCCTGCTAAATTGCGCCTAATGGACAGTGCCTGCCACTCGGAAGCCGAGACGAGGTGGGTGGTTGGGAGGGAGTTGGGGGGTGGTGGGTTACAATTTAGTGTGCTTACACACCTGTCCTTTGTAGTTCAGAGACCACATTGTGAGCCCTGGCGACATTAGCCTCGATTCGCAAACAGCACTCCCGAGCTACAGAGCGCAGGCTCCATTTAGGGACCTTGAATAGCCGTGGGATGCTATTAGCCTTGGTACCTGCGTACGCTCGCCGGCTCCCCATTAGAACAATGCGGAACGAAGGAGAGAGGACATGAGAGGGAAAAAGAAAGAGAAAGAGATGCATCACCGCACCTGTCCCTTCAATGGCATCCCCACATGTGCAGCTTGAAGTGATATATGGGAGCTAGTTAGCCACACACAATAGGGCCAGCTAGCTCATGAATAATACGCCAGTCCGGCTCTGAGGGAAGAAAAAAAAAAAGCCGTTCGAGCGCTTCCTATTGTTGATCAAGAACTTCCTATTGTTCTAGTGATTGACTAAGAAGTTGTATTATGAAGAAGATTTACTCGCACCCCATTCAGTTGTGAGCAAAACAAAACCCTCACCACCCACAGCTGCTGTTTTATCACTCTTTTTGTGATGCTAAGCCAGATGCTAAGTATCATACAAAGCTACTTTCATGCTAAGTGAGAATTAGAGGTGAGAGGTCTCACCGAGTGCAGTGTCAAAACTCTAGAAGTCGCAACGCATACTCTATATAGGACCATTTCTTTCCGTTAGAGCTACATAGGAGCACGCGGCAAAGCAACTATCCTAGGAAGCGAACAGAGTTAAGGAGCAAGCAGCTTGTGGCTAGTCTGAAATTGCTGAGCATTTGTCATGTGGTTGGAATACGAGGAGGAATGTTATTTTGCAAACGCACCAGGAGATTTTTTGTTTTGTGCGTGGAAGACAATTACAATTCTACCGCTGCCAATGCATCTACTGAGCAGGTGGCTAGAGTGGGAAACAGAACATATTATCTGTCCCTCCCTCCTCTTTATTCTCCCTCTCTCATTCACACTGCCGTCCTTGCTAAATGTTTGCTTTTAGCATGTGTTCTCGAAGAGAATTTCCCTGAAAAGATTCTCATACGCAAGTATCGAACAATACAAAAGCGAAAAAAAACAGAGAGCTACGGAAAATGTCACGTCCAAACAACACGTTTTACACCGCGTGCGTCGAGAAGGCTTTGCAGCTGTCCCCGAATCTCTTCTCACACTGAGGAAAGGCCATGAATTATTAATTAAGGTGATCTGGTTATCGGATGAGGATCTGTTAAGACGTCAGTCGCTGAGAAACCTGCGGGTAACCTGCAGTCGTCGCTCACATGCCCGCACAAGGAAGAGGAGCGTAATGGCTCAGGCGTCTGAATTAGGTACGACAGGAAGTATTGTTTCACGCCTAGACAAAGACACCAATCACATTTGCTTATACCTTTGAGAGTATGATTGTCCATGTGGTCTGTCATCGGCTATACCATTGTTCCGATATTCCCAATTAATATACATGTATACGGTAATGTGTAATTATACCACCATATACATAGCTATATTATAAACCGAGGTATGATTATGCTTCGATCTGGGTCATTTACTGTTGTAGGTGCTACTTGAAACAATTGTCATTGTCAATTCATGTCGGTTTATTATACAGTTTGTGCATCGCCACATGTTAATCAATTCATTTATTGTTGTAACTTCAGAATGGTTGACGCCATGTAACTCAGCACCCATTTCCATTCATGGGCTTTCTAAGCATGACCTCCTATAAGGTACATTCTTAATATGTGTGCGCGGTATGCATGGCTAATCTGTTGAGACAGTGTAAGGTTTCTCTTTCATTCAAGCAATCAGGTGTGGAATGGCTCAATTACGCTACGTTCACGGTGCTGTATGATAAAATGGCGTGTAAGAGTGTGGCGTCCTGACGTTTTCCGAAACAAACGGTGCAACAGCTGGCGTATCATCTAATAATCACTCGTATCATCATGTAGACTGTAAGATGTTGATTTATACATGTATAAGTCCTGCGAATAGTGCGCAAACGCTTAGGCAACCAAATTATTTTTAATACTCATGCTGCATTGATGTTCATTTGAATGTTTCTGCATCATTGATTTAGAAAAAAAAAAAAAAAAAATTCAAAGTCCAAATGTTACAATTGCAACTAAAATGAAATGTTAGAGAAAACAAGATGTCGGGTACAGTAAGTAATATTACCTTTTTTTTTTTCTTATGAACGCAGTTTCCTGCTGCACAAAGCATATATATATAAGTGTTGTATATCAGTTAATACATACTGTGTACGTCATCATATACAGTACATACAATTCTGACACATGTACGAATATAGGAATATTTTTGGTTAAAATGCGCGACGTTGATTTAGTATCTGATGAAATCGATTAAACAAGAAACCGGATTAAGTTCAGACTCTGGAATTGAAAATGCGTACAAGAAGGGATATGTATAAGTCAAATGTGAAGTATTTGTTAAAATTCTAAGTAAAAAAAAAAAAAAAGAAAACATAAAGAAGAATAGCATTTCTCATTTCACTCATACAGGAAGACATCCGGATCGTTCTTCTTAGGCCATTTTTGTCACACAGCAAACACTGGATATTTTTCTTTCACTTGATACCAACACTGTCGCTGTCAACAAGTTATTTTTTCCACGAGCTTACAGTCACGGGTTCGCCCTCCATGTGCACTTGGCGTTTAACTGAAACACTAATTTAGCATCTAACTATAATCTGAGTGTTGCCAATTAATAAGTCCTTAAATACAAAGATTTAGGGATTTGGTGCCCAAAGTTGTCATACAAATCCATATTTCATAGCTCCTCGTAGCATCTCCTAAGATTCGGTTCTAAGTAAATCTACGTCATAAAAATGACATTTAGTCAGAAATAAATTGATGCGCAGGCTCGATTCTATTCTTCTCTATTGACTTATTTGTTTGCTTATTCTATGAATATATGCCAAGCATAATTATTTAGCAAAATGTCTTTTAACCCATTAACTGCCAAAATGTTTTCTGAAAATCTTCATGTATTTCTATTAATTTACATCCAAATAGTAACAAAAACATCTACTTTCAAGAAATATGGCGGTTAATTTTTCTGAAATTTCAATTTTTAGTCAAAGTCCAAAATGGGGATCATGGCACATGCCATCTATTTTTTATGCCATTCAATATATGATCCCCAAATGGGGACCAGGGAAGCTAATGGGTTAAGACAAAAAAAATATAGTATATTGTATACTGTATATTTTTAAACCGTTTTCTTATCCATTTCTTAGGTGTCCTTAATGCCTAAAATGTGCACTGGAATGTTAGAGAAATGCATCACTTATGAGGAACAGAATACCTCAGGTCATATTGTGTATCCCGGTCATGAATTATCGATGTTTGCGCAGGACGTAATTGACTCAGGGTTCACTGAAGGCTAGTGACACAGATCTTAGATCAGCCTGGATAATTTTCCAAGCCTTTGTAAGAGGAGAGTGAGTTACCAAGCTGCTGTGCACTAGGGCCACATCTGCCCTGGGGCAATTTCACATTTGCGATAGTGTTAAGTATGCAAATACCCCTGATATTAAGGCCTCGTTTGAATACTGGTTTTCGTATTAAAATATTAATGCCGTTTTAACTGGGACCAGTCTCAGTTCCCGTTATAGACTCGAACACACATCGGGGCTGTACTGGAGCCTCATGAATTCAAATGAGCGCTTGTGAACGTCTAATTAGTTTGTAGATCAAGGTCAGGTTTTTTGTTCTTTTTTGTTTTGGCACAACAATGAGGTCTCGACGCGAGCGCAACAAATTCGAGCTGTCGCGGTGTTTTAACACGTTCCACGAAAAGCATATCAGTAAAAAATAAATAAATAAATAAATAAATAATTTTAAAATGAATGCCGAATTACTTGTCTTCGAATTTCTGCAAACGTCGTCGGCCCGCTTAATATATGTGCAACTGAAGAAAGAATTCTGGTTTCCGCAAACTGCTTCTTAGGAGACTTGACAAGCTGAATTGAAATATCATAACGAAGTCGCATGCAGAAAACAGACCTGCATAACATCCCATTCCCATGGACGTCACGGAGAAAATCCTTTGTTCATATATGAGTAAACATTCCAGCATTCAACACGGCATTTACAGGCTTTACAGTGGTTCGCTTTCAGCCCACACATATTTGGTGTGTTTTGGAATAAAAAGGCATGTGGCGGCTGCTGTTTTTCAGTAAAAGGCTGTCATTGCTGTCAGGAGTGCAGAAAAAGAAACGCGTATCCTGTTTCCTTTATAGTCTGTCAAACCGAATCCTGAGTTCTAGGAACAGACGTATTTGTCTGTCTCTCTCTGTCTGCTTAGGCTTTGTGATTCATACAAACCAGAGGCGTCACTTTCCGCCATATAATATAAATTGTACATTTTCCACACACTAGGGCAGAAAACACGCTTAAACAGAGTAAGAAAAAGGTCACGCCTTTGGCACGTGTTGTTTGTCATGCGATGAAACTGCAATTGAAACATACAAAATGCGCAGGTGTCCTGTTTATGTGTGTGCGCACGTGTGTGGATATGTGTGTGTGCGTGTGCGTGTGTGGGTGGGTGTGTGTGTGTGTGCATGTGTACTGTATGCCCATTTGGGAATGAAGATTCAGGAGGCTCTCTTCCATCTTGGCAGTGGCTGCGTGCCACTGGGACGCCAGCAGTGTGTGCAGTGATAATTGTGTGAATTGAGCTGTAAGGGGGAACTGCCCATTGACCAGCACACTGGGCCTGTACATTTTGGCAGGTGCAGGGAGGGGAACGAAGGGAGAGAGAGTGAGAGAGAGAGAGACAGAGAGAGAGAGAACGATAGAAAGAGAGAGAGAGAGAATCTCTCCAGTGGGCAGGCCACAGCTGCTAGTACAGGGCCTCCATTAGCCAAAGCTTGCCTATTGATTCACTCTGTGGGATGTTTCCTCTCTCTATCTGCCTGTGCCGCTTTGTGCCGGGTGCATTTGCATGGCTCTGAGCACCACAGCATAGCCAGAGGTGTTCCGCTTCTCTGATTCGAACTGGGCTCTCTTCGATCAGTAGAGACTGCCTTTACCAGGGGCTCTGGTTCCTATAATTAGACAGTATGTTATTGGCCAAGCATCCAAAATGCACATATCTGCCTGCTAATATAGATACTTTGACTGTTCAGTGGGAAAAAAAGAACAAATAGAATAGTGTCAGTAAATGGGGTCAGTCTCCTCAAAGAATGAGGGAAGCTACTTAGGAAAGTACTGTACAGTGGTCTATATAGTACAAAGAATGCAGCCAGATTTGCAACCAGGGTCTCTTGTCTCTTGTTTAGTCTGTTGATCTTGTGGCTTTATTGTACAAAAAAACCAGTGCAAGTAAGTATGTAAGTATACTTTGGTTAAAAGTACAATATAAGAAAGCAGACTTCCGCTTAGAGAAGACTTTAAATAAGGCTTTCATTTTCTTCTTCTTCCTAGCATTAGTCCCACACCCTGCAGGTTCCGCTGTCGTCACAAGCCATCCCGGGATCATGACATCCAATGCGACCGTGCAAACACCCCAACCGACATGTCGCTCCATCTGACGTTTGCACACTCACACCAATGGGCAATTTATAGTAGGCAATCCGCCTAATGAGCATGTCTTTGGACTACAAACACCCCAACCGACATGTCGCTCCATCCGACGTTTGCACACTCACACCAATGCGCAATTTATAGTAGGCAATCCGCCTAATGAGCATGTCTTTGGACTGCGGGAGGAAACCGGAGTACCCAGAGGAAACCCACGCAGACACGGGGAGAACATGCAAATTCCACACAGGAAGGCGTCCGTGCCAAACCCAGGTCTCGAACCCAGGACCTTCTCGCTGTGAGGTGACAGTGCTTACCACTTAGCCACCGTACCACCCAAAGAAGGCTTTTATTTTAAACCTGTAAAATGCAGTCCTTCATCCAGAGTCAACTGTGTTGTATATAGATTTCGTCACTGAGGTTGCCCGATTTTTCTTGTGCAGGGCTGCCTTTCAACACAAACACATGCATTTAAGCCTGAAAAAAAAAAAAAAATCAGGGGTAGAATATGTGGTCAAAAGTAGTTGGTGACAGTTTTTTGTTGTCAAATTCAATGTAAGATCAAGAGACAGTATATAAAAAATAAATAAAAAGAAAGAGTAACCTAATGACACAATATATGAATGAGAACGTTACAAGCATTGAAATACAGTAAACATCTAATAGGAGCAATGGTGGATCATCGATAAGGACAGAGCTCCACTATAGACATATAGACATTAGACACATAATAATCTTTGTAACATATTCATTCGCAGCTACATGCCTTTTACATTATGTTGAATAGTGATTAAAACTACAGCTATTTGACAGATTTAAGCCAGTGTTCCTTGGAATGTTTGGATTTCTTTGCATTTCTTGACATTACTTGCACAATCAAAAGGAAATCGGCTCACTGTCCCATTTAGATCGCATAAAGTTATTTTGGTATATAATGGTCAAAAATGGGAACTGCAACAATGGCTCTTGGGGGCAGGAATTGCTTTTCCCCATGCTTGCTGTGTGAGTATTTGTTTCATCACACAAAGGCTGACAAAAAGGGGGGGGGGGGGGGGATCTCCCATTTTCCAATTA
>JAQMCW010000005.1:15404769-15416583 GCA_030068335.1 Chrysichthys cranchii
TTAAACCTACGTCATTTTAACAACATATAAAATTCTACATGGTTACTATATGCCAGTGAGCTGACTTCCTGTTTATAGCCATCCTAGCCAATCCTAGCACTTCCTCGCGATCATCTGACTGGTCCCTCTGATTTTATTATTTATATATATTTTAAGGCTTTATAAACCCTACCCACTCTCTTATTAACCTTTCCCACACTCTTATAAACACGTCCTATGCTTTTAAACACGTTCTACCCTCTTAAACCAACGTAATTTTAACAACATAAAATTCTATATGGGTACTCACCAGTGAAGTACTGCACCTTGAATGATAATGATGAATTAGCTGTGCATTACAGCTCTTCTGAAGGCACCACTTCATTGGCTTGAAATAGTTCAAACTTTTACTTCTACGCAAATTTCACAAAAGTGCAACACCACGGAGCAACACTACGCCAATGTGAAGCACCCAGGATACAGAACTAGCTCAAGTGGAAGTGGCGTACACCGCCACTGTGTATTCATCCACTGATGAAATACAGTACATACTGCGTTTTATTTCAATTTAATATTCTCTTAATATGTTTGAATTAACATTTTTTTAAAAATTATATTTTATATTTTATATTCCAGATATAAAAAAAAAATCCGCGATTCAAAATTTGAAAAACTTGAGCCTGCGATAGGTGAACCGTGACATTGTGGCTAATTACTGTAAAAACATTTGTAAAGACGATATAAAAACGGCGTCCACAAACGAAGTGATTAGTTAAAATGTAAGCGCTAGTTACGCTGCTTCCGGTCATATGCACGTATAATATGTTCTGTGGTCGTACGTCATTTCCGCTTCAAACGCGAAAAGAATTTTAGATGTATAGATTTACAGTATATGATATTCATTATAAGCATTGTCTTCCACAGCGGTAGAGGCTTTGAAGGGGGGAATAAGGGAGAAAATGAAAAACCTTCAAAAATCCGACTTATTTTTTTAAATAATAATTTCTCCATGTTGTTTGATGGGTTTGACTCAGGTTTGTTTTTTTAATCCTTTATCAGGTGAAGAACCATATCTGGTAACTTCAGCGGACGTCAAAACGGCCTCCCCATGCCTCTCTGTGAGGTCGTAGAACCATGTGGATTTCTCCCATTGCAAATAAATTTTCTATGTATATAAATACACTTTTTGGCACTATTTTACCCTGCACTGGCCATATATGGTAACTCTATTGACCTTGATTTGCAACATAAAAATGAAAAAAAATTCTTGTTATATAAAGTCTCGTAAGATCCTCCAATAACACGAAATACCATTTTGAATGTTCAAGTATCTCAATTAATGCCTTAACAATGTCTAATTGTCAAAAGAAATTTGGAGAGACAAAGCAATTAAAAAAAAAAGAAAAAAAAAAAAAGGAAACTATCACCATACTGGAATTGTAGGACGTTTCCTGTGTAATCACATTAAATGGGCACTTGTAACAGAAATACAGCATATTTTTGCAGATCTCATGCCTGCTCCTATCCAAAAAGAATCAGACAATAATCATATTTATTATGCTACAGAAAGAAATAAAGAAAGAGGAAAGTAAGAAAGGCAAGCTGTGCCTGACTGCAAAGAGTCATAAATGTACTCATAATGTTTTGAAAGTTTGACCGGGCTCATCTGCAATTAAACATACGCTTTTTAAATGCTAAATGCTGTTTTTTAAGGATTATATGCTTATTTTATATATAATAAAGTATTATATTCTGGGAAATAAACTGATAATTGTGGTCCTGCACTGTGCTTTGCGTAAGTGCCGAGCAGAGTGGTACAGTATCGCGGGTCACAGAGGGTCACGGCTGCCTGGCCATGTGACGCATTAATAACAGGCTTCACAGGGTTCATAAGAACTGTGGGAACCAAGTGACTCTGGGATTGAAAATACAGATTTCCTGCTGTTTGTTCTCAAAATGACAGATTGAGAGTCTGAACATCAACAAGTGCAGTATTTTTATGGTTGTAGGCATTGACCGTAATCTTTGCTCAAGCGTGTATACAAGAACGGATCGGAAAAATGATCTTAAGCACACCTCAACAATATGTAAGAAAGGGAAAAGAGGAACGAGGCAGCGCAATCTGGCCAGTCAGCTGATTTGAACTCATTTGTTCGGAATAGATGCTACTCAAAAGAGTTTGATAGAAATCTCCAACTAGTTTAACAAATGTCTGGGAAGTGCTTTTAGGATGAGCTGGAGAACGCCTAAACCACCAGACTGATTGTTTTTCGAATTTCTTTGGTCAAAATACATTTCTTTGGTTAGTCTTTAATATGTTCATTTATTGCAAACAAACAAGGGAAATAAATGGTTTAAACATAAATCGGTTTATGTTTGACATAAATTGTCATTCATACAATTAGTTCCAGTCTGCTAATGGGGACAGTGGTAGCTCAGTGATTAAGACATTGGACTACTGGCGGACGGTTGTGAGTTCAAATCCCAGCACTGCTACGCTGCCTCTGCTGGGCTGTTGAGCAAGGCCCTTGACCGCTGTACAAATACATGTAAGGTACAATATAAGTTGCTCTGGACAAGAGCGTCTGCCAAATGACACTAATGTAATTTGATTGGATAAGCAATGCTCCAAGAGTGCCCATATTTCATATTTTCCTGCACTGATACATTTCAGTGTGTATATCACTTCGCTCATCTGTGTTTGCTACGTAAAATTGCAATTCTAGTGATAGTTCAAAAGGCTTACAACAGTAGTCTTAGCAACATCATTAGCAGGCATGGCAAATGATACAATTTTCAGAATATACATGACTTTTGACTTAAAATATGAAAGCTCGTCAGGTTAAGAGGTAGAGGATGAAGGGACGTCAATTTTTTATTGATTATTCATTATTTACAGCAATGTATTAAGGAAAGTGTGTTAACTAGCGAGCGAGCCAAGGTGCTATAAATAAACTATAGCGTATAGCTTCGGGATCTATTTCTGCTAATGGAACAAAAGTGAACAAAATGGTTGGCAGTAATGTGTCCAGAATGTCACTCAGTCATCTTCTGCAGCTTAATCCTGTTCAGGGTCGCGGGGGGAAGCTGGAGCCAATCCCAGCTGACTTTGGGCGAGAGGCGGGGTACACCCTGGGCAGGTGACTAATCCACCGCAGGGAGACACACAGAGACAGACAATCATTCACACTCACATTCACACCTACGGGCAATTTAGAGCAGGCAATTAGTCTAATCCCGTCTGTGCATGTCTTTGGACTGTGGGAGGAAACTGGAGTACCACGCGGACACGGGGAAAGCATGCAAACTCCACATAGGAAGGCACCCAGGTCAACCCCAGGGATCGAACCGAGGACCTTCTTCCGGTGAGGAGATAGTGCTAACCACCACAGCACCATGCCGCCCGTGCAGAATGTCAGTTACTCAATAATAGTTAAAAGCATTACTTTTATTCATTCCTTTATCCTGGTCAGGGCCATGGTGGGTCTGGGACCTGTCCCAGGAACATTGAGCAAGTGGTGTGAATATACACTGGATGGTAGGCTTGTCTATGACAGGGTTGGTGGATCGCAGATAAACTCTAAATATCTGTTAAAAGTCCTTCTATAAGCTATCCATCTCAAAGCTATAAGTCTTAGGCAAATCTTATTATGGAGTATGTTTACTCTTTAAAGCACTCCCAGCACTTCCACATTTCACTCCCAGGATCGTATGTTCATAGGTTTTATTCCCACATGTAAGCAATGTATTGTTGTGGAAATAACTGGAAAGAGGACATAATTGGTTTCCCGCGAGTTATCTGTGATTCCCTGACATATTTCAGCCTACTGAATCTCACAGCTCGGTCTCCTAATCATCAGCATAATTAATATATTCTGCATGAGAACAGCCAGTTTGAGAGGTTTTCTTCACTCTGCTCCTGAATGCACGCAATCTCATCTGCTGCACCATCAAGTGGAGGGAAAAAGTACAGCATTGACTTTAAACACCACTTGCTGACTCTCCTTATGTCACAATTCGACATTGCTCCAGTGTTCTATTTAAAGTTGTGTGTGTGTGTGCGTGTGCGCACGTGTTTTTTTCCAGGCAGAAAACGATCTTCATGCAGCGATATCTGCTTAACTGTAAAAGGTGTTAGTCATCTGCATGAAGGAGAACATTGTGTGCAAGTTTGATATCTTCGAGTGAGATTTTAAAAAATGCACAGTTGTTAACAGCTGCGTTGGGATATCGCAGTCCTGCTGAGATCAGCCGAAATGACTGAACGATTCAAACGAACTGAATAGACTGTGTGACATTAAGATGATCTTTTCTGCTCATCAGCATACGTCCCATTTCTCTCCAGAACGTCATCAACGTTCACCTACCAGTCACTATAAGGTTTTATTGAAATCTGATTATAGTTCGCTGATTAATTGCAAAACCGACGAAGTGTTTTTCTTTCCTTCCTGTAAATGTTGATAAGATGGGAATCAGTACCAATAAGAAATGCTTAATAGTATCATTTACCTTCCATGAGACTTGCATGAATGCAGAGATGTAATTACTGGCTGCTGAAAGTAAACAAGCAAAACAAAACATGATTTAAAAAGATAAAAAAATGTAAGTATCAGTTTTCAACACAGACGCTAACTGATGGTGCTTACTGCAGAATCGTACGCAGTAGACGAGAATGGTGAAATATGTCAGAAGTGTCCGTGGTCTATCCGCAAGAAACCCGTGTCGCATTTGAGAATGTTATTCGTGGGACATGAGACAAAGATGGGAAGGAGAATTCCCTAAATCAAAAGGTCCAACACTGCTTTGGGTTATCTGGGTTGCCTGGAGGTTGCCATGTAGATGCCTTTCTCAGCAGTCAAACACAACACAAACTGATATCAAACATATATCTACTAGGGGTTGGTTGACTACTAATTGTTTACTTGTCGCAATTCAAAAAAGAAGTCGACTAGTCATTAGGAAAAGAGCACTGATATTTTAGGCTACTTCATTGGTGTAGTTAAATGCTCATGAAAGCAAACAACGAATTAATCTGTACAATCAATGTGTGCAGTGTTTCGTATACTATTTAAAGTGGCGCTAGTTCTTAAAATGGACGAACTCATCTGAAAGCTTCGATTCTTTGACTGAGCACGCACAGCATGGAAGCTCACGTCCATCAACAGTTCATCGGTTCATGTACATCAACATGTTCATCAGTGCTCCTTCCATGTAGCTGAAATACAAGAAACTGCCTTACTTGGATGGAGGATGTAATGTCTACAGCACTGCCTGGGAGATTTTTTACACCGACTCATGAGCTGAACCATGATGGTCATGGTCTCAGTAATACAGTGCTACCTCAGTACTCGAACTTAATCCCTTCCGAGCGCGTATTCGAATCCTAAAAAGTTCGAGTTCTGATCGGAATTTCCCCATAGGAAATAATGGAATTTTTACACCGAAATTACACCAAAATTATGCTTTTTTTTTTTTAGCATTTAAACACAAAATGAACAGGATAAAACAAGAAGAGCAGATACTAAACACATCTAAGGACATTTATCAAAACAGTCATTTGTAAAGTAAGAAAATAAATGTATCCAATGTGTGTCATGTAAACCGCGCACGCTCCTCTTTAGATGACTCTCAGCAGGGCCGATGCGTGCGCGTGCGTGAGGATTCAGGCGCGAGCTTGTTATTTGGTTCATAAATTAAAGTTTGTTCCTTGCCTGCCTGCTGTTTGCCTGCCATCTCTTGTCCTTCTGCCTGAAGCCTAAATAAAGCCTGAAAGGGATTTTACGTCTGACTGCAGCCTGGATTGTGTCACCTCACCGCTCTGACAGGGTAAAGTTAAAAAAAAAAAACCATGACACCCTTTTCATAAACCCAGACACAGCACTACTACCTTGAGTCATACTATGCCATGCGGTCCATTGTTTATTTTTTTTATTACTCTGTATTCGTACCTTTTTGGTGTGCAATGGCTACCAAAATGATATTATGTACAGCGTATTACCTGATATTATTAATAAAAAAGCACTATCACCAACAAATGATGCTATCACAGCAAATGCGAGACTGAAGCGTTACCCTTTGTTTCCGCTGAGAGACAGTTGAGTGCCGCGTCACTCATTTCCCCGCGCGTACAAGTTATCTTAGGTCAGCGTTCACGGTTCAACTTCTGAGATTCAGATCGAGTTCTAGGTCATTTTTTTGCGATCCGGTTTGGTCGACTTTTAAGAAATTCGAGTTTATGTGAGTTTGAGTACTGATGTACCGCTGTATCTGAAAATGAGTCTGGATGAGCCTGTGTGAGCTGGCATGCCCCTCTGAAATGCTCGAACCTAGCCGAGCGGGATCGGATAATGACATACATTTTGCAGCCCCAAAAGCATTCTTTCCCACAATGCTGGATACGACGGAATCCACTATGCCACAGTCCAAGGATTCGTTTCAGTGGGATTAATCTTTAAAGGACAGGAAACTTTTCCCACTTAATCTTATACGTGTATATGCGTAGCTGACTGTAGATGTTAACTTGTCCCTTTGTTATCTGCCCGTGTTTCTTTACTTTCTGCTGCACTGACTAGTTGACGGCTTTCCAAAGCGATAGCTAGTGAATATATTAATCAACAAGTTGACTATTCTATACAGCTCATGCTCTCGAGCACACTTTAATTCGTTTGATATGGCAAAGAGATTAAAATACTGCAGCTGCTTCTTATCTTACAAAACGTAGCTACAGAACAGAGGAGGTAGAGAAGGGAAGGTGCAGCTCTCGTGTAGGGTGTAGAAACTCTCATGACCTCTCACGATCTTCTTTGTCAAAGTTGAAAATGAAGGCGACGGAAAAATGATTTGCTGAGATCTGGGCATAACAAACCAGAACCTGATTTGTTTTGCTTTGCTTACAAACTCAAGTAAATTCTTCGGCCCAGCAGATGAATATGTGGTTTTCCTTGACACATTTCCCTGTGTGATCTCCTTTTTGTCCCCCCTTTGCTCTCATAAATTTACAGATTACTGGGGGGTGGTGGTGGTGGGGGGATCGGAGGCCGTGTCTCTGCTGATATCCATTCCAGATGCTGGCTAGACTTGATGGAGTCAGGCCCGTGGTACTGGAGCTGGATTTAGTTGTCTTTTCCTCCAGGTGTGATGCCTCATGCTGATTCCTCCACATGTTTGAGCGACCTTATCCAAACACGTCGAGCCTAGGGATGGCGGCGCCTCCTCTCATATGTCTCCATACGAGCCCACCCACAGTAGCAGGGAGCTATTGCACAGCACTGCTAGAGACACCAGTCTATTTGGCTCTGCCTGTCACCAGCATCATGCTACAGCCTGCCTGTCAAACACTTTCAGGACTTTATTAGGCTCGGAGAAGAAATAGATCCATGACCCCCCCCGTTCCCCCATTGTTTAATCCCACTCAAAGTCCTGGTACGTGCTAGTTTTAGCCCCTGTTCACATCTGTAGCAACAGTGTTACATTTGACCTTCTGGTAGGTCATCTGAGCTATAGACCTGTCAGCCTAATTATTGGTGTTGCAAAGCGAGCCTGGTCAACACTCTTGTAGAGCATATTAAAGCTGTCACAGTTTAAGTCTGGTGGGTATTTTGCGATAATGTACTACCAAGTAATGAGGGTGGAGGTTTGGGAAAAGGGAATGGAAAAAAAAAAACAAGAAACGAAGCCAAAATTTGCACTGTTTCTAGAGCTCATTAATGTCATAAATGTGGCATGGCTAAATAAAGCGAAACTTGGCAAAACGATGTCACATTTACAGAATTTGTTCAGATGGCGCGAACTCCAGGAACTTCCTGTTCTGTTTTTAGCAGTGTGCAGTTATGCAGTCTTTAGGAAAATTTAAAAGAAAAAAGAAAAAAGCCCCAAACATTACATTCTTCAGATTCCTCAGATGATACTACAGAAAATGGCTGTGCATACCGAACCTTACAACATGTGGCTGATAAATATTCAGTGACATCTCAATGCCTTCATCAAACATGAATAGAAATCAGATAGTCGAACCTGAACACCTGTGTTGTTTAAGCTTATTTGCTCAAGTACATACCGTAGAACATTGGTGATGGTAAATATAAGCCAAAACCGAGCGAGATATCATAGATTCATTTGGCAGAATCAAAGGCTCACATTATTATTGCTTATTAATGTGTGAATCGCACTACTGTGAGGCTAGTGCTGCATCACCATAAATCAGCTGGAACTGTTTTCCGTGGTGTAAAAGTAATTAACAATGTGAAAATTGATCATCATTCCACAATAGCACACAGATGACAACTGCGACATATTTTAAAGCCTTGTCCCCCCCCCCCCCCCCAGTGTATTATTTTTGTTATTATTTGGAATATTTCCATTCAGAGTCATTTCCATTTCCATCCCGTCATGGATTCTTTATAGATGGATGTTGAGCTAGGAGTAATCCGTGACATTCCTGCCCAACACCACCCACCCCTCCCCCCACCCCCTGTTTTATTATTTTTTGTTTGTTTTTTTGTTTGGCATTTTTCGACACACGTTTAAATCTTTGTAATTGAACGCTGTCTGAACTATACTACAGGTCGACTGCAACACATGCCAGGATGCATTTCTATTTATTTTACTAGTAATTATTGATGACTATAGACCTCGCCATCCAAAAGTGCTGCTCTTTATCCAACTCTGGACATATGTTAATAATTCCAAAAGAAAAAAAAAATTGACTTGAGTACTGGGAAAAGAAGCTAGAGATAATTACATGTTGAACTATCAAGATCCCACTACAAGTAAATATTATTGTTCAAAGCTCATTGCAAACATGGGGCAGGGGATTATCCTAAGAGCTTTCAGATGGTACCAAAGACTCTGAGAAGACACACGACATCGGAGACACGTTCTGAATGGGTTCTGACTGCATTGTCTCTGTCCAAGTATGGAGAGACCAAAACCATCAGCATCATTTCCAGTCAGTGCTATGGACCGGCGTGAGGAGCGTCTAGCTGGAGCCTAATGCAAAAAAAAAAAAAAAAAAAAAAAAGGAATTTGGACCCTTCTAGGGCCACGGAGCTGGTATTAATTTCTGATGCCTATTGGCCTGCATTCCCTGGCACTCTCGAACACTGTTTTTGTAAAGGAGTGTTACTGGAACGTTGGATCGCAGATCTGGAGTTGATAATCAGTTCTGTCCAGATCTGCCAGCATCTGTACCAGATCTTACAGGAGAGTTGAACTGTTGGGGAGAATGAAAGCATTCTGTAAATCATTCATCGTCGCCAACTAAGAAATGAGGGAAAGTTAACAATGTGTTGCTTTTTGACAGGAGCGATTGGAAATGCCTGATAGCGCAGCCTCGTGAACCTCTGTGAAGTTTTAGGGAAGTTTACTGTTGTCAAAACAACGAAAAACTGGTCTCTCGAAGAGGAGATGAATGTGATAAAGGACAGGACAGAGCTGTCCAATGACAAGCATGAAATCGGCGTCACGGCGTTTTCTTGTCGTTGACTTGGAATCAGTTGTTCTGTAGGAATGATTCATCCCTTTTTATGTCCTTATTTAAGATCCCAATCACTACAATCACAATCCAACAGCACCTTAAATAACACCCCCAGCCTTTACTCACCTTTCCACCTCTAACTGTTGCAATGTTGTGTGAACCTTTCTTCCCAAAGCTAACATGTTTCTTATTTAGGCAGATAGAAGGAGGAGAGCGAAATGACTCATGGCACACAAGGCTATATATCATAATACAGCACTCCAGGGAGACCGAGCACTTCCAGCAACATTCACTACAGCGCCGTTAAAAAGTGTCAGCTTCGGCCGGCGTGCGTATTGCTGACGCTCCTGCTCCGGAGTGCATGGAGGGATATGCGGCTTGGAAATTCCAGAGGTTTGGGAGACCACAGTTTCTAGGCAATGGGCAAATGATACTAATGAGGAAATTCATTGCCTGTTTCCAATGCCAAGTGATTTTCAGCTCATCAAAATATCTTGTGCTAAGCCTTTAAAATAAATAGAAATGCTTGTGGGAGTGTTTAATTTACTGGCACATGAGACAAGTTCATCAAAGTTTTGTAGCAAATAGCATACATTTTCACACATGCTTAATGTGTATCCGTGTTAAAAATGTGTATCTCTCTCATGTATTTTTGGTATTTTTAGTGGGCAGAGTGGTGGTGCAGTGTGTAGTGTTGCTGTTTCACAACTCCTTTGAACCTGGGCTTAGGATACTGTGTGTGTGTGTGTGTGTGTGTGTGTGTGTGTGTGTGCGTGTGCGCGCGTGCGTGCGTGCGTGTGTGTGTATTTCTTCCAGGTTTTCTGGTTTTCTCCTGCATCCCGGAAACATGAAGGCTGGTGGATTGCCTATGCAGAACTGTTCCTAAGTGTTAAGGAGTGTAAGAATGTGTGAATGGTATCTCATCTATGGTGTGAACACTTCTTGCACCCAAAGTTTCGGAAATAGGATCCCAGATCCCGCAAAACTCTGACCAGAATCAAGCGATTGAACATGGAGATGGTCTTCTCGGAGTGACCAAGTGAAGTGGGGTTTTTTCCCCCTAGTATTTCTAGAAGACATATCATCACACTAGATAGAGTGGAACTTTGGATTGCGAGTAACTTGGTTTGCGAGGGTTTTGCAAGACGAGCAAGAAATTTTAGTAAATTTTGACTTGATGAACGGGCGAGGTCTTGCAATGCGAGTATCGTATATGGTATATAGTATGCATACGCTTCGTCTGCCGAGCCTCACATGATCACAACTTCTCTGTCTCACTCACTGCGGGATTGGGGCTCACTGGTGTAGTCAACATCTGCGCTAGCATATACTGTTACTGTGTGTGTAAGTGAAAATAGCCCCCAAGGAGATGTGTAAAATGTGGGAAAGAATGCAAAACTTTGTAGACAAGCACCACCTGAATAAGGCTGTAGCAGTGCGAGTGAGGAATCTGTTTAATGACAACACAATGTCGCATTTCCGCAAAATCCTCAAAAGGAGGCAAAAGCAGCGATCATTGGATAGTTTCCTTGTTAAAGTCACATAAAAAGAAAAAGATCCCAGTGAGCGACAGACTACAGCGATTCTGTGAGTTGTAGTGAAATTCATCCTACACCATAATCCTCCCCCTCTCCCCTCTCTCCTCCTCTCTCATCTCCATCACACCAGCTACGAGTCTTTTCAAAGGTAAAGTGCAGTTTATTTTGTTTTATGGATTTTCACTTTATATTTTGTATTAATCATTTTTATAGAAATACTAGCTCATTCCCCTGTGGCTTCGCTCACTGAGTGCATGCAAAAAAAAATAAAATGCAGTATTTATAAAATAAGTTTGTTAATTACCAATTTTATTTTTCAACAACTAGTGGTCGTACGTTATTTCCGTTTCAAACGCGAAAAGAATTTTATATATTTAGATCAAAGTTTTCTTAAATAATTACTCACCAAATAGGTCTTTACTTCTTTTCAATATCAGTAAAATAACTCTCACACAAATAATAATTCGTAAAGACGATATAAAAAAGTGATTAGTTAAAATGTAAGCGCTAGTTACGCTGTTTCCGGTCGTACGCACGTATAAAACGTTCTGTGGTCATACGTCATTTCCATTTCAAACGCGAAAAGAATTTTATATATATAGATTTGTGGGTCATGAAACGGATTTTCTGAGTTTCCATTATTTCTTATGGGGAAATTCGCTTTGACATACGAGTGCTCTGGATTACAAGCACGTCTCCAATCCAAGGTTCCACTGTACTAGTATTAATAGTAATAGTACTATAGATTAGTGATGGGTCGTTCTTGAACGATTCGTTCATTTTGAACGAATCTTTAATGTGACTCGGGAAGAACGAGTCGTC
>JAQMCW010000005.1:15447851-15461909 GCA_030068335.1 Chrysichthys cranchii
ACCGCCACTGTGTATTCATCCGCTGATGAAATACAGTGCGTATTGTTTTATTTCGATTTAAATGTTCTTTTAATGTTTGAATTAACATTTTTTTAAATTACATTTTATATTCCAGAGTCCCGCGAAAGCCAAAAAATTCCGCAAATCACAATGTGAAAATCCGCGACGCACTGAACCCGCGATAGGTGAACCGCAATATTGCGGGGGTTCACTAATATATATATATAAAAGCAATTTTAAAAAAAATGGTTAAAAGCAATGACAGCTATGCAGCAGTGAATGATCTGTCATGGCACATTGGTCAAAAATTCAGTCTAGAATACAGTTAGGTCCATAAGTATTAGGACAGTGACACACTTTCCAGAAGTTTGACTCTGTATACCATCATAGTGGGTTTGAAATGAAGCAATAAATACAGTATGTGATTGAAATGTAGACGTTCGACTTTATTTCAAGGGGTGTAACAAAAGTATTGCGTTAACTATTCAGTAATTACTACCATTTGATGCATAGGATCAAAAGTAATTGGACAATTTAATGATAAGCAGTTCCATGGCCAGGTGTGGCTTATTTCCTCAGGATTTCATGGCAAATTAAGGCAATAAAGGTTCTGGAATTGATTCACATTTGGTTGCTGTTCATCAGCACTCTCAGTATATGGTCCAAAGGGGTGCTGAAGCAAGTGAAAGAGGACATCACTAAGATGAAAAAGCTAAACAAGCCTTTCTTAGAGATGGCAGAAACTTATGAAGTGGCCAAATAAACAATTTGGTACATTCTTAGAAAGAATTAATTTAATGTTGGGTTCAGCAACACCAAAAGGTCTGAAAAACCACCAGTGGACGACTAAAGTGGTTGATTGCCAAATTCATTCCATGGTGAAGAAAAACCCCTTCACAACATGTAGCCAAGTCAAGAGCACTCTGGAGGTGATAAGCCTATTACTGTCAAATTCAACAATGAGACACCTTCATGTATGTAACTACAGTGGGTTTACATTGAGATGCAAAATACTGATAACACTCAAGAACAGAAAGGCCACATTAAACTTTCCTACAAAAGATTTAAAAAAAAAAAAGCCTGCCCAGTTCTGGAACAATATTATTGGGACAGATGAAACCAAGATTAACTTGTACCAGAATGATAGGAAGAAAATAGTATGGAGATGGAAAGAAATGGTGCATGATCCAAAGCATACCACATCATCTCTCAAACATGGTGGAGGTGTGCAGGGTTATGGCATGGGCATGAATGGCTACCAATGAAACTAGGTTACTGGGCAAAGTTAGTTTGTCCAATTACTTTTGAGCCTGTGAAAATAGAGGGACCATGTAAAAGGCTGCAATTCAAAAGCTAATTGTATTCTTTGATTGTCCGAAGGTGATGGCTGATTTTCTGGCAAATAAGAGGTATCTATTAATGCACTTACTGTAATATGATATTATAGCAAGACACACAATTTGAGTCTAAGAACAAACAGATTAAAATGTTTTTATTTAATGAAGAAAAAGACATCATTTTTGATACGATAAAGGTTTCTGTAAGGAGACATTTATTTATCATTTTTTGGAAGGAATCTCCAGTGTCAACTGCAACTCTTAAAGTTTTGTTGAAGCTTGTTAGCTTGTTTGTGTTAGAACAACATTTCTGTGAGCTAACCTAGTTAACTGATTGATATAATGTATTTGTTTTAGTGTTATGATGGGTAGCACAGTGTGGCAGATGCTGCCATTGAAATAAGGCCTGCCACTCACTGCCACCTCAACTATTACTCTTGTTGCTCCAGTGCTGACTACACTGACTGTAAATCATATCTAGTTAATGTATCATTGTATGCCCTAAAAACTGCCTGTACATTTTGTAGTAATTTACTAGAAGCAGTCTTAATATATCTTATTTTATCTTAATATATAGTTATACTATGCAATATCGTATAGCACTTTCTACCATTGAACATAGTTACCAGATATCCTTTATTTAAAATAACAAAAAAACCCCCAAACCTTATTTAAACCATTTTAAGCAACAAAAATACATTAAAAATATTTAATGTATAGGTAATACAGTAATTCATGCAGTAGAATGTGAACTAGTGTTAGTCAATCAGTGCTCAAAAGGTGTCCAAAGGAGAGTGGAGGTGTCCGGGATGGCTTACTCCTCATTGGGGGCACATAGGACAGCACTGTTTGCAGGCATCTCTCAAATCCATGGTGCTAGAGGCTGAAGGGTAGGTCTTTTAATGGAAAAACGGTCTTTGAAAGCAAAGCCTCAAAAGGCAGCTATGATCCAGAGTGATGAATAAATACACATGGAAATGCATTGTAGAAAGCCACTTACGTCAACTGGACTTGTGGCTTCATGACATAAATAACCCAAGCCCTTGTCGTCAACCACGGAGTCTACAATTTTGATTGCATCTCTGTCCAAGAAAACATTTACATCTTGGGAGTGGCAAACTTGGTGGGGTCTGATATCAGTGAGGTTCTAAGCACATTAGGCTAAGCCTAGGTAAAGTTTGTACCCCTATTCCATTGTCATCAGGGACCACTGGCTTGGTCATTTCTCAATGATCAGTGTTTTAGACTGGAAATGGCTGGGCCCTGGGAGTGCCTGAGAAATGCAAATATGCATGCTAGTGGAGACCAATTAACTTTGCAAGCTTAGTGATCAAGAGCATGGGATGGTGGTATGGGAGGACCATCAACCATGCTATCACCAAGTCTCAGAAACCTGCAAATTGCTAGTCCATGGTGGCCAATGTGAAAATCTCAGAGCACCAAGGTAAAGACACACCCAGCAATGGGCTGAGAGATGAGTGTCGTCCTGAGCAAAATGCAGCTAATTCATAGCCAGAGAAAACCTGACAACAGAATTTTCATCATCTTCCACTTAATCCTGGTCAGGGTCACGGGGGGAAGCTGGCACCAATCCCAGCTGACATTGGGTGAGAGGTGGGATACACCCTGGGCAGGTCACCAGTCTACCGCAGGGCAACACACAGAGACAGACAACCATTCACACTCACACCTACAGCCAATTTAGAGTCGCCAATTAGCCTAATCTCCTCTGTGCATGTTTTTGGACTGTGGGAGGAAACTGGAGTGCCCGGAGGAAACCCACGCAAACACGGGGAGAACATGCAAACTTCACACAGGAAGGCACCTGCGCCGAACCCAGGACCTTCTCGCTGTGAGGCGACAGTGCTAACCACTCAGCCACCGTGCCGCCCTGACAACAGAATGGCTCCAGAAATATGGAGTACACTCAGAAAAACCATGAAAAGATAAAAGGAGATGACAGGAGATGATGTAGCCAACCATGGTCCCAAGCTGGACCATTGATAGCCACATGGTCAACGTGATGAGAGTCAACGTGTACAAGGCAAGAAGTTGTTAAATATTATTTAGGTAAATATAGACAGTTCGCATTAGCAAATTAGTAAAACTTACCTCGGCAGGCTTTCTCAAATATTATGGGGTTAATGGAGTTGGTGGCAAATGAGGAACACTGTGTAGCATGGGACGGTCACTACAGATGATGAAGTGGCAAATTTTCCAGACTTTTTCTTATTTTCTTTTTTAACACTAATGAATTTGATTTTGATGCAAAACTGAATTGGTTGGATGCTAACCTGAGCCCAATTGATGAACATATAGCATACCAGGATTGACTGAATGAGAGCTTCAAGGTTTGTAGTGAGTATGTGGAAGGTTTAATTAAAAATGTAAGAAATAAAGAGTCATGTTTTTCCTGGAAATGTAATTAGTAAAGGTGACACCAATCCAATATGATACCCAGTATCAGTATTGGGATGATAACAAAAAAAAGGTGTGTTGTAGGGTAAGGTTCTGGGTTTGAACTTCAGGGCCAGTGGGGACCTGTCTCTGTGGAGCTTGCACGTTCTCCCCGTGGCTACTTGGGTTTCCTCTGGGCACGCTGGTTTTCTTCCACGGACATGAATATTAGGTTATCAGGCTACTGTAATCTGCCCATCAGTATGAATAATTGTTTGTCTCTGCGTTAGCACTGCGATAGATTGGTGACCTTGCCCAAATCACCTGGGAGAGAGTTCATCTTGCCCTTGATCCTGATGGATAAGCGATATATAAAACAGATGTTATTTATTATATTTTTTTGTGTAAAAGTGTACTTCAGTGCTTCAGTTAAAAAACAACTTAGTAGTTCTAAAAACACTTGGATGGGTATCAGTATCATCTGATAATTAAGGTTTCGGCACCAGTATCGGTTTTGGTGGAGAAATTAAGTGCTATTGTATCTAATAAGTAAGAGTACAAGCATGCACTTTCAATGATATACAAATATAGAAATAAAGTACCATCTGTCAAGGATTTTACAAGCATGGATAATAGGTCTTTGACAACTGTATTTTTGTTTTAAAACTACAGTCACTTGGTGACTTTGTCGAATGTGCATAAGAAATTTAAAAGTTAAAATTAACTGCCCCTTGTTGGTAGGAGAACTAGAAACGAGGCATATTTCAGGCAGCTATCACAGTGTGAGTGATGGATAAGTCTAGTCATAACTGCAATAAGAATGAGCTGTAAATGCCCCTGGGTTAGTAGAAATACACTTACATCTTAGAGGAGGGACATGAATCGAATAGTTTATGTTGTGTTCTGCTCTCTGAGGGATGGGCATTGCTTGTGTGTTGCATCAGCCTTGCAAGTTTGTTTCCTAATCTGGTTCTTGCATATAAAACTGCGGCTTCTGAAAGGCTGGTATTGAACTGCATTTCCTCTTGATGAAATTATGCATGAACTTGTGTTGTTTGCTTAGTAGTTCAGACAAGTAATACATTTGATTTCATAAACATGTTATGCAGATCCAGCCCTACTTTTAAATTTGTAAGCTATTTGCTGCAATTACACGATTGTTTTTCGAAGTGGTGAAACAGTTGCGTCGCCTTACTGCGCAACCGCCCTCTCAAAGATTTTGAAAGAAACTTTAAGTTTCGCCACAGTCGACTCTGCGTAAGAATTTCTCGTCAGCATTTAACGTGGGAATGTACTATCAGAGTACCACGACTAACCAAGCGCTCCATGGAAGATAATGATGGTTTCTTGCATCATGTTAACACCTGTGCTCTGCAGTGAGCATGCAGCTGCAGCATCAGTTGCGGTCATCCTGAACTGATGCAATGCAAACTGTAGAGTGGATCTGCATCATCAGGATTGGTTTCCAGTAGTATGTCTGAGTCATTTCTGCATGACTCCTGGTTTCTCAAGGCCTTAAAAGCTTAGAATTAGTCACACTGTGTAACATGGGTAGTGTACCACAGCTGAAAGACAGAGATGTAGACTCCCACTTGAATATGGTTTTGGCCTTTATGTTTTGCTCTATAGCCTTTTGCAAATATAGCACATACTAGTAGTATATGTAGAAGGTTGATCCATGGTGCCATTTTCTAATTTTCACTCAAATAATATATCAGTGATCAAAATCTCACTTGTCATGAACAGCCAAGTTGATTGAGCAGGTCTATAGTCTATAAATTTCAGGTCATGACTCTGGACTGTGTCTTAATCGCAAGCCCCAATTATTTTAGGACATATTTTGAATTTCCGGTTCCAGACAGACAATGCTGGGGACCTAATATAAGGTGAACAGATTTCTGGGAAGCGAACCGGGGACACTTCGGTTAAACCGGGGATGGGGGTGGGGTTGGGGGGGGGGGGGTGTTGGGGGGTGCCCGTCGTTAAAATGTTGCCACCACTGGGACGATCTCCGAGCGGGGGTGGGGGGTGCACGGCCAAAATCGGGGACATTTCCGGGGACAGGTGCAGCTGGGGACACGGCATCAAAACAGGGACTGTCCCCGGAAACCGGGGACGTCTGGTCTCCCTAACCTTATACCCAGACAGAGTAGAGGATATTACTTTACCAAAGCCAAGTAGCTTTAATTTTATCTGTTTAGTGGACCTCATTATTAGCTAAGCACAAATACGATAAACAATGCAATTCAATCAGTTAAGTTTTATTTGTACAGGGCTTTTAACAGTGGACACTGTCACAAAGCAGCTTCACAGTACATAAAGGCCAAGTAAAAGCTTATTGACCTAGATACATATGTATAAGTATATATACATTCACATATATCCCCAATGAGCAAACCTAATGAACAGCCCTAATGAACAAGACACATTTGCTTGCGTAAAGCGTACCATTTAATTTTTGTTTTTTAATTTGGAAATATGAGCTGAGTTTGACCTTCAGTAAAAAGTTATTGCACAAATATCAGCCCAAGTCAGCTAAATTAAACGGCATGTTTAATGTCTCATAGCTACCTTCTTCCCTGAGACATCTTGTTAAAAATCACTTAAAGCTAGTGTTAGCATGAAATTGTTACTGTTAAGCAGAATGCTCAGCGAACATTGGTTCGCCTGTTTGAAAGTTTAAAATGGATTTTCTAACGTTTACTGTGCAGAAACTTTATCAAGCAAGCAGACAGTTAGCTATACCAGCTCAAGCTTAAGAACATTGCATTTTCGTATTTTTTTGTTGTTGTTGTTCAATTATTTTAACATTGTTTATGCTTCCTCTTAATGTATAACGAGAGTCATTTTTTTTCTTTCTAAATTCCTCAAACAAATCTTTTATCTGGTATGGTAGGTATTTTACGAAAGCCTCACATACAGCAACAATAACCAAAGCAGGGGTCATGTTTGGGATCGGATGGGATACATACAGGATATTCAGACTACTTTGACTCCAGGGAACTCAGACAAGACTTAAATACTAAAGCTGGCACAGCAAACAAACCAGGAAAAAAAAACATAGATTAGTTTTTTTGAAAGAGTACATTTCGTGCGGCTGTTTGCATAGCTTCTCCTGAGATACTTTAAACCACTGTAATAAAACTCTTATTGAGCCTCTGCCAAGTTGGGACATCTGCTCACCTTATCGCAGATAAGTGGGGGTAGTCCCGGCATCTGTTCAAATTAATCCATTTTGCAAACAGAGTTATCCTAATCCTCTAAATATTCCCTCTCATACACAAGGAATGGTATGGTGATGTGCTTTTGGTCCAGTTTTCACAGACTGTACTCGCCAGAAGTATTGTTAGAGATCGATGCCATGCTTCTCACAGACATATCTGAAGGCAGAGTGTCCAAAGTGGGGTCGTGTGCATGGCAGGCTGCTTGGTGTACCTGGCGTCTCTGCATATTCATGAACCACTTCCCCTCTTTTGTTGCCTGCCTAGTCAGCAGTCACGAAACACATGGCGCTCGCTGGCAGCGCCTCGTCTAGATGGAGAGAGGGGGCCGTGGACGGAGGCAATGGCAGGAACCGGGACCTGTGAGGGCTGACTGACGTTTCCATCTGTGGCGAAGGCTGGTAATTATCGGGAAGAGGAGCGCCTGCAGCAGCACGCCATCTGCTAAAGGAAGGAGGAGGGGAGAGAATGGCTCAATGAGGTATGAGCGGGCGCTACCGCACCACCGGGCCACTGCCTGCTTCTGACATGAGGGTCTCGCATCTGCTGCTGATGAGCCGCGGCCGCGACACAACACACATTTAGGCACACGAACCACACACTCACAGCCTGTGTCTGAGGCATCTGACAGGACCGAAGGGAACAGCCAAACGCTCCCCGTGACAAACCTCAGACACCCCCACCCCCTTACCCATTTACCATGCACTATAGCTCCAACTCATACCCCACCGTTACACAAAGCTCTTTGCTTGCTAGGGCTACAAAGTTTGTTTCTTCCAAAACTCAGGCTTTCTCAGCCTTTTGATAAAGAATACTTTCAAGTATTTCTTGCTGATGTTTGTCTGAATCATCTGCAGGATGTAGCTTTGTGAGGCAGGCAGATGATGGAGAAAGGAGCAAACCTGGCAGTCGTACTTTCTTTCTTTCTCTGTCTCTCTTCCCCCTGCCCACTGCACTGTCTTTATATATACAGAAACATCCCCATTACCGAACGAACATGCTGTACACCTCACCCCAGGGAGTCACAAACTCATGATGAGGATCCACAGTGCCCCACTGCTATTATCTCTAAAGACAGCTGTATATGGAGGCTGGGTGTGTTTGTATGTATGTGTGTTTGTGTGCATATGAGCAAAAGAATCTCTGTAAGATTTTTAACAGAGCTCAGTCAGCCACTGATAAACCACAGGAAGGCAACTTTATTGCAAGTGCGATCGTTTTAGCGTAGTTTCATTCATTGTGATCTTTTTCACTGGGAACTGGTTTGGCATTAATGCCTTTAATACCTCATTAAAAACAAAGGGGAAAAAATGCATGATTCACCTTTCTGAAATCAGGCTGAAACCTTATAGACTCATCCTTTTCCAATCTCTCCTCATGGAAAGAGTTTATCATAAATGTGACCCGTACTGGCAAAATGAGTCGGAATGCGCATAGGCTAATTATGAGCTATGAAATGAGATTTTCTCGAAAATGAGTCCATAAAGCCCTCGTTTATTGATCCCCGTGATAAAACAGCAAGAAAACATCTCAAACTACTTTTATTATAAGGTTTTGATCATTATGTTCATTCGTATGTCTTCATTAATTAGTCCTTTGTCGCAATATTCCTTGATAAATCCATGTTTTTCAGCTCGCGGCGAGACGGGGGAATCCCCCTACCCATGTTTGGTATCCTAGTGAAGCGTAGTTCCTCTACTTCCTGATAATTCACATGGAATTCCCAATGACGCTTTTATGAACCAATGGAAAGCGAGTTTCAAACCCCATTAGACGTAAACAAAAGTGGCTAGTTGCTAGGCGGTCATTTTTTGTCCGATTTCAACAAACCATGCCTCATTTTGAAGGTCTTTAGATGGACAATGTGGAAGTAACAATAACTCACTTTTGAAAATCTCGGCATTCTGACTCATTATGCCAGCACGGGTCACATATGCTTTCCAATTGTTCCCAACCTTCAACTGTCCAGTTTTGGTGTATCTGTACCCACTGTAGCCTCAGATTCCTGTTTTTTATATGACAGTGGTGGTCTTCTGTTGTTGTAGCTGATCCACCTCAAGATTTGGTCTCTTGTGTATTCTGACATGCTTTTCTTCTCACTACAGTTGTAAAGACTGTCCACTTTACCATTCATAGCCTTCCTGTCAGCTTGAATCAGTCTGGCCATTCTCCTCTGACCGCTCATTAACAAATCGAATCCACAGAACTGCTTCTCATTGGATGTTTTTGGTTTTCCATACCATTTTGTTTAAACTCTAGTGACTGTTGTGCATGAAAGTCCCAGGACATCAGTAGTTTCAGAAATACTCAAACAGGCCCATCTGGCACAACAGCCAGGCCACAGTCACTGAAGTCACTCAGATGATATTTTTCCCCATTTTAGTGTTTGATGTGAACATTGACTGCAACTATCGACCTATATTTGAAAACATATGAAGCATAAATACGAGAAAATATATGAGAAACCATGTCCTGTGATGCATCGGTTCCTTCAACGTTCTTCATGTTTCTCCTCAAAATGTTATGAAAGTTGTTTAAACCTCTTAAAATCTGCTTTTTTTTTCTGCTGCACTGTGCTTTTAAACCTCTTGGTCCCTAGCGAAGCTCTACAACAGAAATAGAAGTGGGGGAAAAAATAAACCTAGCTCTACATCATAGGAATTTGTCGGACTATTTCGACAGATTGGTAGAATACAAAATGCAGTAGGGTGCTCTGATGTGTTCTTTGATCACACTCTGGTGTTTTTCCCCCCCCTATGCACATGTGCACATCAGAGTCAATTATATCATATGCAAGAGGCGTATTTTCACACAGCTTTGAAATGGTTGAATTGGTTTTCTTGCATTGTAGAGGTCTGGACTTGGTGGGCTGGCCCGCAATCGATGAACGTTAACGTTCTGCTTATAGTAACTTTCCATGTAGGTGTATGAAGACCGATATATGAGGGACAGGCCAACTGAACAGAGTAAGGGAAACAAAAAAAAAAAAAAAATGGAAAGAAGAGTGCAAGCAACACAATATTTCCACTAACATCATTTCACAATTACCAATGAAAACATTAATTGACCAGGAAAAATTGGAAACAGGTCTTTTTCTTTGGATGGAGTGGCTTTTTAGATGTCGCCGGCACTTAGGCAAAATTTGTGGCAGCATCAACAGCCGCAGTACCCCCATTCAGAAGCATTAACTCTGTGCCATGTGTCTAACAAACGGAGGCCATTCTGCAGCCCTTAATGACAAGGCAGGCACGCTCCTCTTGTCTCCCTCTCCGCTCTGTTCAAATTGCTCTCCAAATGAAGTACAGCTGTGTCGACCAGGTGCTGCCATCCCTTTCAGAGCAAACAGGAAATTATCAAATCCCCAAATTCCTCGAATGTGGCATGCACCGGCCATCTCCTTGGGCGCTGTGGGCTTTGTATGTGGTGGCTACATCATCTCAGATTCTGAATACATTACTGCATTATACCGAACTGTGTCGTTCAGATGTCATGTCATTCGACAAGCAGTCAACCGTACAGTAATGAGGAGGCCCAGGTCAGAACAGAGCGCCATGTAACGAAAGCATGCAACATCGACAATGAGCAACATTTGAATATAACTTCACATATGGACAAAATGCAATATACTTAAGAAAAACAAGCTGAGGGATCATATGTGATTGTTGGAATTATTTCCAAGCATAAAGATCCACATGAGGATAATATTTTATATTATAACTAACTGATTACCTAGTGGCTTCGCTCACTGAGTGCAAGGGAAGAAAATAAAATGCAGTATTTATAAAATAAGTTTGTTAATAACCGATTGTATTTTTCAACAAATAAAGAGCATTTACAATAACATAGAAATCAATATAAACAACAATATTAACATCATCAACATATGAGAATATTAAGTTATATATAAGAGGCACATTGCATATTAATATAAATTATTAAACAGTAAAACATTTTGATAAAAGAAATTGAATCCCAAGGTCTCTTTACACAGTGTGTGTGTGTGTGTGTGTGTGTGTGTGTGTGTCGGGAGGGTGGGGGGCAGGTTAAGCAGTTGAAGGAAAGTGTTCGTAGAAGAGAAGCCTCTTTCGAAGACTTTTTTAATAAATTTATGGGAGACGGTGTTTTCGTGGTTATGTCGGTCGCCATCTCCCATAAATTTATTAAGAAAGTCTTAGAAAGAGGCTTTGTTTACATTCACAGTTGATATTTAAATGAATATGGCACTCAGGATCGACCTCTCAACCAAACCCGACAGAGTTCATACAAACCCTGAGCACAAACGTACGGACCAATCAGAATCGAGTCCTTCATCACGTCAGCCAATCAGCGCGATTGTTTTTCTTTTTTCTTTTCGTTACCCAGTTTTATATATTTATTAAGCTAAGGTTAAGATTAAGATTATTAAAATAAAAATTATTAAGATTAAGAATGTAAGCGCTATTGACGCTGTTTCCGGTCATACGCACGTATAATATGATCCGTGGTCATACGTCATTTCCGTTTCAAACGCAAAAAGAATTTTATATATATATAGTTTTCAGGTTGTCATTCAGGTTGCATTCTTCATGTGTCTGTCTATCTGTGAGTTCCTCCAAGATTCCCTTTAACACAGTATCTCTTGCTTATAAAATGTACATGGGATTATCACTGTGAGCAGCAGATGAACTGATTAGAGTTTGGAGTTGATCCAAATTAGGTCAAGGTCACAGCAAGGTCATATGTCTGAAATAGTCTTTTTTT
Organism: Chrysichthys cranchii; assembly: GCA_030068335.1. Classification (NCBI taxonomy): domain Eukaryota; kingdom Metazoa; phylum Chordata; class Actinopteri; order Siluriformes; family Claroteidae; genus Chrysichthys; species Chrysichthys cranchii. The sequence continues at coordinate 15,459,547 of JAQMCW010000005.1, forward strand.
TCAGTAGTTTCCTTCCTGTTTTTCATACAGAAATGTTAGTTACAAGTTCATATTCAGGAACTTAAGGCACATTTTCTGTTGACCTAATATATTTGCCATAAGTCTGCAGTAGGACATTACTGTTAGTGGAAAATCTCAAACATGTGTGCTTAGTTGGAGAAATTTTATGGTCTTATCCTTGCAACCAGATGATGAACTGATTACATTTGCTGTTGATCAAGGTATATTTTAAGGGTCAAGGTATGTTTTAAGGGTATACTAGCAAACAGTGCAGTAACATGAAAGACTAGATGTGTTGAAGGCGTTCTACTTGCTTGCTGTTTCATCTGTATTAAAAAAAATCACTCACTTATTGCATAATGCTTGTTATTACATGACCATCACTTGGCAGACACCCTTACCCAGAGGAACTTACATATTTTTTTTACCTCATTCATACAACTGAGCATTTGAGGTTAAGGGCCTTGCTCAAGGGCCCAACAGTAGCAGCATTGCAGTGCTTGGATTTGAACTCCCAACTTTCCGGCCAATAGTCCAGTGTCTTAATCCCCTGAGCCTTACCCCCTGCCTGTGCTGCACCTTTATTAGGTACAAATTGAAATACTTGGAAATTCACATTTTTACGCATAATGCGTGGTGAATGGAGGATATTACAAAACATATATGGGGTAGTGGTGCAATAACTTGGGCAGGACAGTAGTGAAATAATTTGGGTAGGGAATTGTGCAATTATTCTTCAATATCATTTGTTATATATTTCTATAAGGATTGTGTGGGTATGCATATGAGTGAATGTTTCTATAGTACTTTGATTAATGTTGAGATTGAAAATGAGAGTTCTCTTGAATATATAAGTTCTCTTGAACGTCCAAGGCAAATTTCTCCCAAGGGAAACAATAAAGATTAACGTAACTTATTTAAACTTAAAAGAACATTTATTTGTGATGGGAGAAACCCATGTCGTTCTGCAACTTCACGGAGTGGCGTGGAGGGCCATTGGACATGTACGCTGAAGTTACCAAATGTGCTTGTTTGCCCAATAAAGGGTCAACAAGGAAGTTTTTATGAATGAATCTTTATTGAAATGATAAATTATTCCAAAATCTGTTTTTACTGTGTGAAATTGAATATAACGAATGTGCCATGTGACAAAAACACCAGTGAGCCCTAAAATTCTATATCCTGGTATAATCCAGCAGTATATTAGTAGTCAGGACCATCAGCAATATCCGGCTTAAATAGCTGCAAGCTCAACAAACATCAGCGCTTCCAACCCAAAACACTGTTTTAGTCAATAATATCCTTTTCGACTAATATATAGGTTGCACCAATATCATCGACTCAGGTCTCTTCCATATTTGACACCACACACAGAATATTAAAGGTTGAATCAGGTGGTTTATTCCACCTAATATGCGCTTACACACCTTGACCTTGGGACTACAGGATGCACAGCTGTCAGTGTGTCCTAATGCATAATCCACAAAGCACTGCTTCAGCCAACAGATGCTCACATGTCCTTTAGCTGTATGCCAGGACACGCACCGTATGAAAAGACTGTCAAATGCACGCCGAATGTAAACTTAAAGTTTGCTGTAAATTATAGTTTGTTGACTTAAGCGCTTGTGGTCAGAGACATAATTTCATAATTTACAATGAAAACTATAATGGTTAGAATGGTTTGACAACTGCACAGCCTCAAAATGGAAAATTCATATCGAATAACACAAGTGTCCATAGCACATAAAGAAATCCTCTGGTACATGATTTCTCATGTATCTTATTGCAACTCAGTACTGATTAGTTGGACAAGCTAGAACGCCATAATGGAGGACAGCCAACACAAATGTAACATATTTTTTTCATAATGCACTCATGCTCATTACATCCATATGCAAATACATCACTTCTCCATGTCTGTCTAAAAACAACAGCAGGACATGTCCACTCTGTACTCATCTACTTGTGTAGAGTTGCCATAGAAGAATTTGTGCATGCTGCTTTGTGCCGAAGCAGTGTGCAACCCGCAGGACAGATGAAACGCTTGGCATATGAAAACTCTTGTTTCATAGGCTTTCATACTGTCCTCAAGAAGGAGACAACATTGCCAGAGAAAAGATCAACCCACTATTGTCTGCCACCATAAGAATGACTTGCCTCTAACTCAGAACTCATTATTCTTTATTTATACCATACAATTATAGATAAACCTTAATAAGCATATACTATACGGCAGTATGCTAAGGGTGGTTACTACGATATAAGAACAACAACAACAACAACAACAACAACAACAAAAACCTTATGGAAAAGACAACTAGCAACGCTCTCAGGGTATAAAGAAGGCATGTTAGGTATTGAAA
>JAQMCW010000005.1:15601042-15614937 GCA_030068335.1 Chrysichthys cranchii
AGAGAGAGAGAGAGAGAGAGACACACACACACATACAAACAAAATGCTCGGTTAGTAGACTTTATGATAAAACAGTGCCTTTTCTTTAACATGTAACGTGAGCAATTAAATTTTACAATCAACAATTCCTAGGTGAATAATGAATATATTCATTTTCTGTGTATCTTAGAAAATAATAAGGACGTTTATTAAAATGTGCCTTTGTTTTCTTCATCCAGGTACAGCTCTGGTTTCAGGCACGTTTGATGACACCTTTAAGTTCCTGGTGAACGGCTCCTTGAACCACAATTTCCTCGATGCTAGCTTCAGTGTCCTTGAAAGCATGACTGCTTCTGACAAATTCAGAAAAGTTTACAAGCTTGAAGCAAGGAGCCCGTTTGGTCTAGAATCCTCCCTGTATTATTCTGCTCAGGGATCTACCACAGACCATGAGATTACTGCAGATGGAAATATAGATGGAGTCTTCAAAATAGGACCCCTTTATGCCAACACCACATATACCCAATCCTACACCATCAATCTCCTCAAAGAAGAAGGCATAGGAGAGTCTGTCTTGAGATTTGACTCCTCAGTCATCCAGGGTCAAACTGTGACCAAGGGAGAATATCGCAATAAAGAGTTATCCATTGTGTCCAGAACTAGTGCACAACAGGATGCTCTGAAGCATAGAGCTGAAGTGAAATACAAAGATGGCCAACTGTCTTTGAAGTCAGATGTTAGTGTTACAGTAGTAGACAAAGCACTTAGCTTTCAGACTGACCTACGTATGACAAAGGAAGAAGCTAGCTTCAAATTTGAGACCCAAGCTAATGATGCAGCAAACCGAGCATACTCTGTGCTCATGGGATCTCTGAATGACAAAGGACTTGAAGTGAACTTGGATGGTTCCATAAACTTTGAACGTAGCCATGGAACACACAAAGGTACGCTTACTTTTGGAGTGAATGGCTTGGCCACAAGTTGCACAACAACTCTTCAGTGTAGCTCAATGACGTTTGAGAATGTCTTAAATGCTGGTATTGATCGAACTGATGGCGCCTCCTTGTCTCTTATGATTAAAGCATTAGGTCAGGACAATACGGCTGAGTTCAATGTAAGAGGCAAGATCTCTAAGACTGGAGTTGACCTAAGCAGTATTTTTAAAGGCAATGCTTTTGAGGGTGATGCAAGAAACACACTGAATTTGGCTCTGAATGAGCAGGGCCTGACTGTCTCCAACACTATGACAGGCACCTTACAGAAAATGAAGACTGAAAGCACTCATACCCTGACTGTAACTTTATGGACCATGGCATTCCACTCCAAAACAGACAGCATCATCTGTGATGGTGCATCATACAACCATGATATCAAGGTTAACATGAGGCCTTTTGTTACCTCTGTGCTCTCAAACAGCAAAGTTGAGGTGTTTGACGTCACTTTCAGCAATGATGCCTCTTTGAAGTTGGAGCCTTTTAAGTTAGAAGCAACTGGAAGCATTTCTGGCAGATATAAGGAGGATAACATTAAGACAACATGTGGAATCAATTTTTCTGACTTGAGTGGTTCGATAAAATGTGACTCAACTGGAGAAGTTCTGGAATCCCAAATCAACCAGAACACTGAATTGGAATTTGCTGGACTGGCCTCTGTTTTTAAAAGTTCAACCCGGTTAAATTCCAGAGCTTTGCGTCTTGAGAATGTCATCCGTACAATGGCAGTGCCATTTAGCCTTACTGTTGATGGCCTTTTGAATATCGATGGTGCAGTAAATTGGTATGGTAAGCACACCGGGCAACTGTATAGCAAGTTCCTCTTAAAAGCAGAACCTTTTGCAGTTGCTAAGTCCCATGACTGGAGAGCCTCATCCACACATGTGTTACCAAATGAAAATTCAGTAGAAACTCACATTGAAAACAAATTTGATGGCTTGTTGATACCCAGTGAGCAGTCCATTTTGTGGAAATTCAAGTCTAAGTTAAACAACCATGCATACAATCAAGATGTCAGCATTTACAACAAAGAAGCAGATATGGGAGTTCAGCTCTCTAGTGTGCTCCACACAAATCTCTTGTCTGGAGAACCAAGTGACAATCCTTTGGAAAGCCAAGAATTCAGCATCTCTGGTTTCCTTAAGTATGATAAAAACAGCGACTGTCACATCATTGATTTGCCCTTCATTGAGAGCCTTCCTGTTGCCTTTGAGAAAACAAAAACAGCAATTGTAAATATTCTCGAGTCCCTTCAGCAGTACCTCAATGGTTTAGATATCAATGATTTGGTCAGGCAGTTCAGAGAGAACCTTGAAAAAGTTCCACAAAATGTACGTTACTTCATGGAGCAGCTCGATCTTGAGACAAGATTAAACATGGCCAAGGATAAGGTGATTTCTTTAGCACGAGACTATGCTGTTACCTTGGATGATTTGGAAACATCTATGGAGAAGCTTAAGATCGCTTCAGAAAAATCCTTGATTGATTTTGCTATCAAAATAAGAGACATTAAGGCCCAAATGAAAGATTTTATTGAAAGTGGATCATGGACAAAAATTCTGGAAAAAGTTGGCAATGAACTCAAAACCTTTGATGAAAGGTATGGCATTACTCGTACCATCCTTCAAGTCATTAATGCCTTTGAAGATGTAATTAGACAGATTGATCTGCAAAAGTTGCAGGACAGCAGCATGACTTGGTTGAAAAAGCTTGATGCCAAGTACAACATTAGATCAGAACTTCAAACAAAATTAAGTGAACTGAAACAAGCAATAGAGGACTTTGACATGACAAAGGTGGTTCAGGATGTGATCAACTATATAAGCTCATTTGATCTGGAGCAGTATGTGAATCAGCTGTCTGATCACATCTCCGATGAAGACATTGAAAAAGTGGTCGAGTCCATAAAGGATGTCCTTGTCAACTGGATTGAGGAATATGAACTTGTGGAAAAGATCAATTATGTTTACTCCAAAATAGGTGAGCTGTTTGAGAGATATGAAATTGAAAAGAAGATGGAAACCTTTGTAGAACAGCTATCCGTTCTTATGCAGGAGTACAAAATCCACAAGACTGCTGAGGCAATAGTAAAGACTTTAAAGTCTATTCCATTTGAATACTTTTCAGACAAGCTCATCGAATTCCTTAACGTTATCGTGAGTGGACTGAAATTAGTTGACATTAAGCAAAACATTGAAGACTTAAATAATTATATCCAGATGATTATAAGGGAACTCAAGACTTTTGATTACAACAAATTTGTCAACGAAGCCAATGAGAATATCAGCAAACTAATAAATTATGTGAATGAACAAATATTGGTCTATGAACTCCCACAGAAAATAGAGGCTTCCAGGGACTTTCTAAGAGAGATGCATGCCTCTACTGTCAAGTATTTAGAGCAACTGAAAAACACTAAGGTAGCTGAGCTGTATAGGATGATTAAGGGGGTAATAGACAAAGCAGTTTACAAGGATATTAAACTGAAGATCCAGGACATCCTTGAAGATATGACACAGAGAATCCATGACATGGACATAAGAGACGAAATCCTTGTTCACTTGGAAAGAGCGAGTGAGTCCTACAACAATATGCTTGCCTACATCTCATCACAATTGCGGAACTTGATTGAGATTATACACAAGGTATCGGGTGAGCACGAAATTCTTACTCAGATTCAACAAGCTGTGGAAGAAGTTCTCAGTTCTTTCAAAAGGACACACATTGAAATACAGGAGTTTACGATTCCATTCACTACACTGCATGTTCCTGCTTTTGACGTAAACATGGCTAGGCTTCAAGATATTAACATTCCATCTGTGATAACAATACCTGAATTTACAGTTCTGGATTTTATCCATGTTCCATCTGTCTCCATTAGCATTGAGGAAATGAAACAAAAGATAATTGAATTCATTAACCAAATCAGAGAGTTTCAAATTCCAGAGCTGGATCCCGAGGCCACATTTGGTGATTTAAGAGCACTGTATTGGTATTACCTGCCTGACTTTACTTTCCTAGACGTCAGACTTGCAGAGTTCAAGTTCCCAGAAATAAAAATGCCAAAATTAAATCTGGAAAATTTTGAGATCACCATGTTGCCTATTCCTGATATCAAGCTACCTTATATTCAGCTAGAACCTTGTGTGCCTGCTTTTGGAAAGCTGTATGGAGAATTCCGATTAAATTCCCCACATTACACAGTAATGACAGCGGCAGCAATTCAAAATACAACAACTACGATCTTAGAGCCACAACTCAAAGCTACTCTGACTTCAACGGTAAAGTCAACTCTTGAAGTTCTTGGTTACTCCCTGGATGCAATGCTTCAAATTGAAGCCCCAAACAGGAAGAAAATGGTGATTAGTGAGACCGTAAAAGCCAGCCACATGGCTTTTACTATCAATCATGAAGGTTCACTTATTTTCAGCGGCCCTTCAGCTGAGGCAACGGCAAAGACAGATGCTAAAGCTACAACTGGAATATACAAAGCTGACATAACAAACAATGTAGGAGTCGTCCTAAAGAATGGAATATCTGGGAATATGGACACAACCTACAACCATGACCTAAACATCCCCTCTATGAAAATCTCAAGTCAGGCCACAATTAGGAAAAATGTTAAAGCTCAACTTGAATCTGGAACCATCTCTGTGACTTGCAGAAATGTGGGAACTGGGAAATGGTCAATCAAGGAATATGCTGATGAAGGCATTCACAAGAGCAAACTGGAATTTAGTGTCAATGTAGGGACTGTGAAACTAACCTTTGACGGTGAGACAAACAGCGAAATCTTGAAAGCAACACAATCGGTCAGTGCTGAATCTGTCATCTTGAGTCATATTAGCATTGATGTAAGTGCTATGACTGAGACTCCCTTTCTGAAAAAAAGTGTGTTGAGACTGACAGGGAGAGCCCAAATGGAGGGTCTCAGAATAGAACTAACAGGCTCACATGACGCAGAACTGACCGGAAAAGTCAGCGGAACCCTAACGAATTCTTGTGAATTTTTGGCCCAACCATTTGAGATCACTCTGGACTGCAAAAATAAAGCAAACTCTAAAATAGTCTTGCCCCTTAAACTGACTGGAAAGATTGATCTTCAGCAAGATTATAAAATGATTTTGAATTCTGAAAAACAACATGTATTTTGGCTGGGTCTAACTCGATTTAACCAGTACAAATATGACCACAACTTTACTCTAGATAACCAGGAAAATGGTGCAGGAATCTATGTATCAATGAATGGTGAGGCTAACCTTGATTTCTTGACTGTCCCACTAACGATTCCAGAGATGACATTGCCATGCTTTGACACTAAAACTCCCATGATCAAAGACTTTTCTTTGTGGGAGGATTTTGGCCTGAAAGACCTACTAACCACACCTCGTCAATCATTTGATATTGATTTTAAGCTCCAGTATCAAAAAAACATGGAAAAACACACTTTTAACCTAGATCTTGGACCCATCTACGAATCAATTCATGAAAATGCAAAAATTTTAGGAGTACACTTTGAACTCGGACGGGACAAAATATTTGACGCCTTAACCAATTCTTATAACCAAGCCAGGCTGCGGTTTGAGAAATTCAATATTGACACATCCAACCAGCCGCCAAGGTATTTCACTGTCCCCGGGTACACTGTGCCTCTTTTAAATATTGAAGTATCAGCCTTTAGAGCCGAGCTGCCTGCAGTCAGCTATTTCATCCCCAAAGAGGTTAGCACACCTAGTTTCAAAGTCCCTATGATGGGTTTTTCAGTGCCCTCTTATACTCTTGTGCTTCCGTCTCTAGAACTGCCAGTCTTGTATGTGCCTGAGACCCTCAGGGAGCTGGCGCTACCTACATTCACATTACCAGATATTCAGAACAACATCATGATACCTGCTCTAGGAAATGTGACCTATGACTTCTCATTCAAGTCACCAGTAATTACTGTGAATTCTAATGGCGGCCTGTACAACCAGTCTGACATTGTGCTCAAATTGGGAGCATCTTCCACCTCTGTGTTTGAGTTCCTTAAGGGCAAATTTGATGGTACGACCAGCATCACCAGGAAGAGGTGTCTGAAAGTGGCTACAACGATGTCACTGGAGCACAAAAATGCGGCATATGTGCATGACAGCAGTGTCAGTCTTACCAAGAGGAGTATAGAGGCTGCCCTGGGAAATGTTATCAAAATCACCCTGCCTGTGTTTACAATGGAATTAAATCAGCAACTTCGTGGAAATACCAAGACCAAGCCTAATCTTGCCTCAAACGTAAAGCTTGAATATACTTATACTCTCCCAACATTAAGAAGTGAAGGTAAAGGAAACATGCAACATGATCTTTTACTTGAGGCCCTCTCATCCTATTTCTCCGTGGAGAGTTCTTTGAGGGGAAAGACAGATGGAACAATAATGGAGAAAGGACATTTTTCAGAATCTCTAGACAATGATGCAATCATTTATCTAAGTACCAATGGTATACGTTTCGCTGTAAAGACAGCTTTAACCTCTGACATTGATTACAAAAAGGCTAAAATCTGGAATGTGGACATGACTGAGAACCTTGAACTTGAGGCCTCCCTCAGACGTATTTATGCCACATTGAATTATACAAACAGTAATGAGGTGAACATTGCTTCCTTTTCCACCAGTGGAAAGCACACTGCAAAGGCAACTGTTGAGTTTGCTCCACTGACAACCCTGTCTGCTAGTCTAAATATTGATGTATCACAGCCATCCAATCTTGGTCTTGCAACTATAATGAAGAATGTGGATCTAGCGGTCACCTCAGGCAAGCAGAAGTTCATTTGGAGCAGCAAGGAACAACTAGCGTCAATTCAACATTCAAGTGATTTGATGCTGTCCAACGATGAATCTGAGATTCGCATGGAGGTTGCAGAATCCATTGAAGGTTACCTTGCGTTTTTGAAGTCTATCAAACTGCCTATCTATCAGAAAAATCTATGGGATGTCATGAAATTTGATGAGACCACCAGCCCTGACCAATTACAGGTCCTGAATGTTGCTACTCATTTAGTATATACCAAGAGTAAGGATGGGACACTGTTTTCACTGCCTGCAAAAGTATTTGAAAACGGAGTTGTTTTTAATATCCCTAAAACCACACTAACGGTACCCAGTTGGATGAAGCAGATTCCACAGCTTATAAGAGAAGTGGACCAGCGTCTTGAAAAGGTTGAAATGCTTGACTCGGTTTCTATCCCACCTGTCATCACTGTTCCAACTTTTGATTTGCCTCTTACAACTCTTCGAGTGCCATCCTTTACCTTAGATCTACAAAACCTGCAAATCCCAGATTCTATCAGCATGGATTCTTTTGATATAACTTTGCCAGGACTGCCAAAGGTCAAAGTTCCCAGCTTTGAAATCAACACAAAATACATGAAAGACAGAATGGCTTTGCTGCTTTTAAAGTTACCTCAGTATGAAATCACAATCTCGCCATTTACCCTGCCTAAATCTCTTACCATTGGTGAACACACAATCAGCCTGGATGACCCCATTAAAGCAATATGTAATTTTGAGATGCCAGCTATAACAATCCCCGAACAAAAAATCGAGATTCCAGAGATATCACTTCACTTACCCGTCAGTGTATTTATCCCATCTTTTGGTGCCCTCTCCACTTCTGTGAAAGTTTCGTCCCCAATTTATAACAATACTTGGACGGCAAAAGTAGCGAACCAGGAACCAGGCTTTGTTTACACTTTGAAGTCCTCATGTATATCCACCATGACCTTTCTAGGATATGATCTGGAAGGTAATAATTATCTGCTATAAATAATACATTTTGATATATGTAGTGAAAAAGCCAATTTTCAAATAAGTAATATGCTAACTATACTAAATATTATTCTGCACATTCTTTGTTAAGCTGTTGCCAGTGTCATATTGGACAATGGAGCCATGAGTCTGGATGGAAAAGGCACTTTCTCCCACAATGATGTAAAGGTGAACTGGAAGCATGATCTCCATCAGAATCTCAGGTAATAATGTGTGTGTGGAAAATGCAGCATGTCTTCGTCTTCTGCCGCTTAATCCTGTTCAGGGTCGTGGGGGAAGCTGGCACCAATCCCAGCTGACATTGGGTGAGAGGCGGGACGCCAATCCACCGCAGGGCGACACATAGAGACAGATAACCATTCACACCTACGGGCAATTTAGAGCAGCCAATTAACCTAATCCCCTCTGTGCATGTCTTTGGACTGTGGGAGGAAACCGGAGTACCCGGAGGAAACCCACGCAAACACGGGGAGAACATGCAAACCCCACACAGAAAGGCACCTGTGCCAAACCCGGGGCTCGAACCCAGGACCTTCTTGCAGTGAGGCAACAGTGCTAACCACTCAGCCACCGTGCCTACCTATGCAGCATGTCTCTCGTTTTAATTTGTCAACTCTTCTAGGAACTGTCAGTCCCTGTTGATAATTTTTTTTATGCGTTCTCTCTCAAGATCCCCTAAACACTGGGAAAGATTTGCAAGGAGACTTTTTAATATCACAATCTTAAATTTGACATGGAATTTTGAACACAATACATAAATATTGGGTATTTGTCTCCATGTTTTTTTTATGGTAATTGAGTGAGATGGAGTCAAATACTAATGATAATTGATTTTTTATTTTTCTGCTTATTTTTTTCCGTGCAGAATTAAACGCGAGGAGCCTTCTGCCTCAAGGTGCTTATGCATAATTATTATTATTTCCCTTGAAATTTATGTTATGGTGTTCTTTATTACTAAGAATTGCCAAAATCAAAAATCAAAAATAGGCAAAGTCAAAATCTTCAAATGCTGATTGTATTTCACAGGCCCCTAAGACACATGCTGGACATTGACGTAACAAGCCAAACCTTTGCTGATGTGAAATTCCGTTATGCTTCCCACAATAATGGCGTCACGTCTTCAGTATCTTACCCAGGTGGCTTTGTTGGATTTCAGTCAACAAGGAGGTCATCATCTCAATACTATGCAAAACTCTTCACCAGATCCTTGGTAAGAAAGTTGTTACATTTGCATAATAATAAGTTTTTGTTTAGGATTGGTCCACCATTTCTGATTCAATGCAATAATGGTTAGATAACAACAGAATTTTACAATATAAAACATTAATCTAAAACAGTGGTTCTTAAACTTTTTTGGGCGTGACCCAAATTCAGGTCCGGTGGGTATGTCGCGACCCAAACCCCAACCACCACCCCCCCGAACCACCCCCCCCACCCCCACCCCGCGCGGTGAAATGTTGGGGGGTGTGCGCTGTTAAGATTTGGCAACCGGGGGTTGCGCGCTCTTAAAATTTTGACGACCGGTGCGCGCGCGCTGTTAAATTTTTGCCGACTGGGGGATGTTTTTTCTCTAAGAAAAATGATTTTTTTTTTGTCATGCCCTCGTGACCCATTCTGGAGGGCCTCGTGACCCATTCTGGAGGGCGACCCATACTTTAAGAACCCCTGATCTAAAAGATCAAATCGGGGGAATGTGTAAGTGTTAAGACTGTTCTAATATCCAAAAACAATAAATACTGTATCTTCTTTCTTCTTCTTCTCTTCATGCAGACTTCTCCTGACAAGGACACCGACCTGCTGAGTTTCAAGGTTACTCTTAAGAACTCTAAAAGGCTGAATCTTCAAACTAGCTGGCAACTTAATGGTTTCTTTGACATGGTGAATGGGATTAAAGTCAGGCTGCCTGATATGAGAGCAGCTCTTTATGAGTTTGTCAACAAATATCACAGAGCTCATTTTGGCATTGACCTTAATCGTGCTGCTTTAAAGCTTAAGAACGCCATAGCAAACAATATTGACAGAGCTTACAGTAACATCCCTTGGGCATTTGATGCAATTCAGAACTCGATTGAGCACCTGAGCCAGCAGACTAAAGCAATGATGAAGCAAACAATGAAGACCATGCCAGAGATCAACTTCCAGGATGTGATCTCCCAGGTTTCCAACAAGGTCAAAGAACTACTTAAGCATTACGAGTCTAATGTCAAGGTCCTACTGGATGCTGTAATGAAGTTCCTGAGTGAGACCAAGTTTCACTTGCCAGGTTTGGAGGAGAAGCTCACTGGTCAAGAGTTGTACTACAAGATGAGGCGGTCGGTTTCGATGGCAGTCAGGAGAGCCGCAAATAGATTTACCAGCCTTGTGGAGACTATAGTGGACACCATTGCAAGCTTTGTCAATGAAATTAATTTCAGTCTTCCCATTACTGATGTCGTTGTTAATGGTAAAGATATTTTGAGGAATCTAAAGTCTGCTGTGAAGTCCACCCAGGATCGGGTTATACAAGCAATGAAGAAGTGGGAAGGTTTGAAGCTGGAGAACCTGCTGCGGAACATAAGTGACTTCATAAAACTTTGCATCCAGAGAACAGGGGAGTTTATTACCTCTTTAAAGGCAGAGAAACTAGATGAGCTTTGTAATCACCTCAAGGGAATTTACACTGAGGCAAGCAACACAGGCATGCAGGAAATTGCAAGGCAAATTCAAGTGGCAAAAACAAATGTAGCTGAGTATAAAGATAAAGCACAACTGAAGATCCAGGAAGTCTGCAACGAGATCTCTATGGAGAAACTTAACTCCGAGATTAGTGAATCAATTTCAGCCTTAGAGAACCACCTTAGGGCTAACATTGAAAATATTATTGAATATTCAAAGAACGCTTCACAGCATACGCAGCCGTACATAAAAGTAACCAGCAAAAAGGTAGATGTGGATATTCCTCTGCCTTTCTACTGGAGTTCATTCAGTGAATGGCCAACGATGACATAAACGTTCAGATTCCAAATGCTTTTTCTTTTCTTTTCTTTGCTTGTCATTTTTAAACTTAAGGGTTGCCTTTTTTGGAAAATGTATTTGTTATGCTATTGAGTGTTTATGTATAATTTGTTGATATGTTGTGTAACTATTAGGCATAACATGATTAAAGACTTCTTTGCATATGCGTGACTCTTTTCCTTTGTTGTTTGAATATAATTTCTTATTATCACTCTTATTACAGTGAGCATTGTGAACAACTACATGTATGCATTTTGAAAATATTTGTATTAAAATTGACTGTACAACTGAGTGACAGTGCAGTTCAGGGCAGGGACAAACACCTTTTAGGAGTCTCTAGTAAATAGCTATTGTTAGATTGCACAAAATGAGCACTCAGTAATCATAATCAAACAATCTTCAAGAAAGTTAACTTGAACTAGAGTGTCAAGTAATAATAATAATAATAATAATAATAATAATAATAATAAAGGGAACAGGTGTTTCAGTTTCAGCATTCAAGTACTTTTAGAAGAACATACGCATGTGTCAATAGTGGCATTTTAACTCTCAAAGTGTTAATCAATTTATCATCTATCTTGGAAAACAAATTAAAAGTGACTACTACTACTACACCAAAAGAACTACTGGCATACTGTATGTAAGGGTATGTTAGGTACAGCCAACAAATACCAATATAAAAACATTTTCAAAGTACTGAACACAAGCTAGGGAGACGGATTAAAGTGCATTTATGAATAGGACTTCAACAATATATAAAAAAATATTTACACTGAGTCAAGAAATTAACATATAACAGCAATGTCAAGCATTTTCCTCGTTTACAAAAAAATTCCATTTTACACTGAATGGGAAGACAAGGCTTCATGAGCACAGTACTACTGAGATCATCATCATCATCATCATCATCATCTTCTGCCTCTCACTGAAGTTATCTGTTATGAACGGGAGATCGAGGCAGGATGTGTGTGCAGCGAACAGTTTATTTAAATGAACACCATCAAACCAGTCTGAATAAATCCATAACAGGCAGAAAATCAGGCGACTGGTAAACAACACACGATAGGCAAATTCCAAAAATACAATAAACCAGAAAACAGGGCTGGACCAAAAAACAGAACGGGCAAGAAGATCACAAGTGGCTGGATGCAGAAAGATACGTATGTGCTAAAGAATACCTTGCAAAGTCATAGCAAGACTTGAGTCCCTAAATACAGAATCTGGAATCAGCCAAAATACAGAACAACTGAAGTCAGAGACTGTAATCCAGTGCTGAGAACATGGACACAGTCACTCGGTCACACTGAGCCTGCTGAGTGGGGTGCTCGAAGTGCGGGAGAGTTCATAACATTAACTAACAGTTAACTACATACATATCAATTGACTGCAATTACAAGGAAGAGGCTTTCCCCTGGAATCTGTTTCGACTGAGATGGGAGCCATGGTGGCACTGGGGAAATTTGCGCCTATTCTCAGGCAACCAATGGTGGCTGCAAGGTCCTGACGAGGAGCCTGATTTCTGTGATGCAAAGCATGATGAATCCTCTGCCACTTGGACAAACTTGGTGCTGATGAGATTTCCAGCTGCTCCTCAATCCATCAATGCTGAAATGACAGCAGGTATATCTGAACTTCCTTTTAGCACTTCACTTACAAATGATAGATGCATACATGAGGTGGAAATGAGCAAGGAGTGGGATTGCTCATGAGGATGCTGTGGCAGGTCCTTCCCTGGATGTAATGAGGAATGAGATACTTGATGCATTGGACTGCCAATGTAGAAACGAACTCACTACCTTCTGTGTTTCGCTCATTTCACAGCATTGGTTCTTGTTTTGCTAACTGCATGGGCTCAGATGGGCTCGTGACTTGATGTTGACTTCAGTTAATCCTTTTCCTCTCTGATTCAGCAATAGCTGTTCCAGGTGGATGGTGAGGTCAATGAGGGAATCCAGAGACACTTTGTCATCATGGCATGTGAGTTCTGTGATCACATCAGGTTTGAGCCCTTGCTGAAATGCCGGATTGAACACTGGTTGATTCCATCGACTCCCTCCTGCAAGTGTACTGAACTCCAGCATATATTCAACTGCACTTTGCTGGCATTGGAAGACAGTGATGAGTTGTTCCTCCATTCCCTTGCCGTATGGGAAATTATTGAAAATTATTTGGAAGAAATGGATGAAATGGTCATATGAGGAAATGGATTCCTCCCCTTGTTATGAGAGTGCTGCTGCCCAGGTGTGTACTTTGCCCTTCAGCAGGTTATTGAATTGAACAATCATTATTCACTTTCATTAGTCAGTGAAATATCATTCAGTCACATAAAACAACAATGATCAACTGCAAACTCCACACAGAAAGACGCCCAGGACATTCTTGCTGTAGGGCAACAGTGTTAACCAACAAGCCACCATGCCACCCTACTAAAGATAATGAAATAAATCATTATTACTAGTTAAAATAGTGAGCCGTCTAGAAGGTAAGTATTATTAATATGTTTCTTAAGGTGATCTCTAATCGGTGTGGACAGCACAAATGCTAAAGTTATACATCCTAAGTGATTAATATTATTAGACCTAGATGAATAAATTATAATACCATTGCATGGTGGGCTGGGTTACTGGCATCTGTGATTTGGTGTGGGTGATCTGCGTCAATAATTCATCATTAAAAAGGCCAAAACTTTATTAGGCAATGCTGATGTTTTCTGATTATAGCTTATTTGTAAGAAATCCATTTAACTCCCTTTTAGCCATCATGGAATCAAGCATTTAGTGAAGTTCAAATGAACACAAACTACATTTTACTACAAGTTACATTTAGCCAATCTGGTCAGGGCTTCTTATTTTCATTTCTCTACCGAGCTCTGTAATACAGGAGGTCCTCGGGTTGCGACACAGTTCCCTTCCTACAACAGTGATGTAACCTGAATTTTGGTATAAGTCAAAATGCACCCTAGCCTAAGTCACTTACCTTTCTTAACGTAGTTGTAAAATCATAATCTAGAACATAAAAACACAACTAAGCCAGCCAGCCAGCCAGCCAGACACACTCCCACACCCACCCACACACACACACACACACACACACACACACACACACACACACACACACACACACACACACACAC